>LR812532.1:912331-934831 GCA_903798195.1 Danio kyathit
TCCAGTTAAAGTTGAATTATTTGATATTTTTTCACGTCTCCAGTATATATATGTTGAATTAAATCGTGACTGAATGCATTTTACCATTTGTTCTGGGGATTTTCTGCGTGTTATTTAAGCAGTTGCACTTGCGTTTCTAAAACATTCTGAAGGCCGAGCTTTATAAGATTGTTTTAGATTCCTCCTGTGTGCATAAATAATATTGTGGGCTGCAGTGCATTGTGGGATGTGGCTTTCTAGAGTAGATCTAGTGTGGTAGTCTAGTGGTTTCTGCACATTTAGCCTCGAGAGTGTTAGTTTGAGCAGCATGCAGTGTGTGTGTGTGTGTGTGTGTGTGTTCCTGCTGATGAATGAATGCGTTCAGCTCTTCATCTCTCGTTTCGCGAGTCTCCTGAGGGTCATCAAACCTTTACTGCCTCTTTCTGAGTGTTGATGCTGAAGACGTGTTCAAGACACTGCAGAGACTCATGTGTGTGTGTGTGTGTGTGTGTGTGTGTGTAAGTTGTAGTTGTAAGTTTAAAAAAAACATTTAAAAAGCTAAAAATAATCAATTTTGGTAATCAAAGCTGTGGTAGTAAATGTGCTAACACTTTATTTTAATCTGATACACGTTCCATGTACTATAATTATTACAATTGGCAAATAATTGACACAAAAACTAACCCACAAATAATTATAAATATAGGTTGCTTTAATATAAGATGATTGAAGTCATTAATACAAATTAAAATGCCTTTTAAAAGTCACGATGCAGTTGTATTTAGTAGTGCTGTATCTAAGTTTATCCTGCTGGTGTGTTGCTGCAATACCGACGCTGGCCAGCAGATGGTGCAGCAGACCGGGATTCAGCAGGAAAACACCATCAGCATGTTCATCATGCATCAGCATTTCCAGCTCATTTATTGTTATAAACTATCGTCTTTCTTTGACTTGCTTTCATTGTTTGCTTAAAAAAAACATCTGCAAAGTAATTAAACAAAGCTGAATTTGTACATTATTACTTCTGTATAATCAATCAGTTGCTTTTCCTCTTTTTTTTTCCCAAAGAAAGGATTACTACAACATAATAATTCTAAAAGTAAGTAATATAATGGAAAATTAAAATAAGGAGCAGGTTTTGGAGTTGTTAAAACCCTTTATAGGGCACTCATTGAAATACCCCTCTGAAAATAACCTGACTTTTGTATTTATATTGCTTTAAAACACATTGTAATTAATGTAAATGAAGTTCTCAGCACGACTAAGGGTTACAATTACATTTTAAAACCTTTTAAGCTAGTAAAATTAATATTAGGAACAAGTTTTGGAGTTTGTAAACCCTTTATAGGGCCCTCATTGAAATACTCCTCTGAAAAACCCAGACTTCTGTATTTTTATTACTCAGAAGTACATATTGTAATTAATGTAAATGAAGTTCTCAGCCTGAGGGTTTAAAATTATATCTTAAAACCTGTTAAGCTTGTAAAAGTAAATTAGGAACATTAGGAATATTGTAATTAATGCAAATGAGGTGACCATATATGGTTCTCTACCTGACTAAAGGTTGAAATTATATTTTAAAACCTGTTTCAGCTTGTAAAATTAAAATAAGGACAAGTTTTGGAATTGTTTAATCTTTTATAGCAAAAACTCCTCTGAAAAACTCAGAATTTAGTATTTTTATGATTTTAAATATAAATATTGTAATTAATGTAAATGAAGTGACCATATATGGTTCTCCACCTGACTAAAGGTTAAATTTTTATCTTAAAACCTGTTAAGCTTGTAAAAGTAAATTAGAAACCAGGTTTTGGAATTGTTGAACCCTTTATAGGACACTTATTAAAATATTTCTCTGAAAAACCCAGACTTTTGTATTTTTATGACTTAAAAATACATATTGTATGTAAATGAAGTGACCATATATGGTTCTCCACCTGGCTAAGGGTTAAAATTATTTCTTAAAAGCTGTTAAGCTTGTAAGATCAAAATAAGGACCAAATTTTGGAAATGTTTACCCCTTTATAGAGCGCTCATAGAAATACTCCTGAAAACCCTGACTTTTGTACTTTTACGACTTAATAATATTGTAATTAATGGAAATGAAGTGACCATATATGGTTCTCCACCTGACTAAAAGTTAAAATTATGTTTTAAAACCTGTTTCAGATTGTAAAATTAAAATAAGGATCAAGTTTTGGAATTGTTTAATCCTTCATAGCAAAAACTCCTCTGAAAACTCAGAATTTTGTATTTTTATGATTTTAAATATAAATATTGTAATTAATGTAAATGAAGTGACCATATATGGTTCTCTACCTGACTAAGGGTTAAATTTGTATCTTAAAACCTGTAAAGCTTGTAAAATTAAAATTAAAATAAGGATCAAGTTTTGGTTATCCCTTTATATGGCACTCTTAGAAATACTCTGACTTTTGTACTTTTACGACTTAATAAATATTGTAATTAATGTAAATGAAGTGACCATATATGGTTCTCCACCTGACTAAAGGTTAAAGTTATATCTTAAAACCTGTTAAGCTTGTAAAAGTAAATTAGAAACCAGGTTTTGGAATTGTTGAACCCTTTATAGGACACTCATTGAAATATTTCTCTGAAAAACCCAGACTTTTGTATTTTTATGACTTAAAAATACATATTGTATGTAAATTAAGTGACCATATATGGTTCTCCACCTGGCTAAGGGTTAAAATTATATCTTAAATGCTGTTAAGCTTGTACAATTAAAATTAAAATAAGGATCAAGTTTTAGAATTGGTTATGCCTTTATAAGGCACTCATAGAAATACCCCTCTAAAAACTCTGACTGTTTTATTTTTATGGCTGAATACATATTGTAATTAATGTAAATGAAGTTACCATATATGGTTCTCCACACATCTAAGGGTTAAAATTATATCTTAAAACCTGTTTCAGCTAAAATGTGTGAGAAAGTGAGATTGAGCACGAGAAAACAAAACAAAACAGAGCAGCTGAAGACCTGATCAGAAAGGAAGAGGACTGTGCTTCTTTCCTATGCTTTTAGAGAAACATCACACACACACACACACACACACACACACTCACACACACACACACACACACACACACACACACACACACACACACACACACACACACACACACACACACACACACACACACACTGTTCTATACAATATGAATGAGTGTCTCTGGGATGGATGAAGTCATGAGCTATATTTGGAGCACTCAGAGTTGTGTGTGTCTGTGCACACGAGGCCGCGCAACCATGAAGTCACAGCTCTATATATGGAGCATGGGAGCGCGCGTGTGTGTGTGTAAGTGTGTGATTGTGCAACTCCTCCCCATATCACCACTGTTTCACAGACTAATAGTGGAACGCATTGTTTTATTCCTAATGCATGTTCAGTGTTTATTATGACGTATGGTAGAAATACGGCAGTGTAGTATGTTTCAGAAGCCAGGCCTGGAGACTCGTTCAAGCTGAACTCTTTATTGAGACGTGTTGGTGGTTCTGCAGTCAAACAGTCATCTTCAAAATGTCCACGTGCGTCTGCAAGAGTTTATCAAGGGTCGCCACAGTGGAATGAACCGCCAACTATTCCAGCTTATGTTTTACACAGCGGGTGCCCTTCCAGCTGCAACCCAGTACTGGGAATCACCCATACACACTCATTCACACACACACTCATATCCTACGGCCAATTTAGTGAATCAGTATACCCCTATAGGACTGTGGGGGAACCCGGAGCACCCGGAGGAAACCCACGCCAACACGCGGAGAACATGCAAACTCCACACAGAAACACCAACTGACCCGGCCGAGACTTGAACCAGCGACCTTCTTGCTGTGATGCGAACGTGCTACCCACTGTGCCACCGTGCCACTTTGGACAAAGTCGCCCTGTCTATTACGCTTTAGGAGGGGGCAGTGTTAAGGTGGAGACAAAGAGCATGTCAATTAAATGAAATTAGCTGTGCGTTTATCTCAAAATAATGCCACCCCTTAGAATGCTCATCAGCCAATCAGAATCAAGCATTCCGCAGTGCAGTAGGATCATTACCGAACAGATGGTGGCTCTGATTTTAATAAACGATTATAGTTATACACACAAGCATAATGAACCACAATAGCTGTGCTGAATATTTGATCTGCATTCCTGTTTTAACCACTGCGTGTGCACAAAATTAAACATGCGTACTGTCTCACCCTCACTAGCAACCACTCAGCATCTTATCAGTGGATTAGGAACACCCTAGCAACCACTTGGTGTTTCTCTATGTTTTGGGGTGTTTTATCGCATCCTTTGATTTTCACTTTGAGTTGGTCGGCTGTCAAATAAAGAGTTTTTATTTATTTATTGCTTTTGTTTTTATTACCTTTATCATCATACCTGTCAACATTGGGATGTGAAAATAAGGGATATGCCCACCATAATAAGGGATTCCCCCAACCCCCCATTACTAAATATGTTGATTTGGAGCGGTTTCATTGTAAATAAACAGTTAAATGATCAGCAATATGTTTTATTATTATTATTATTTACAAAATAAAAAATAAATAGTATACATTAGCAGCAAATGCATTAGCAAACAGTTCAGCTTAATAAAATGAACAGCTCTTATAATGAAATAAAATCAAGCTCTCAAATCTCATTAGCCGTTTCTTCACTGTATAATTTACACATTCTGATTAAAGAGCAGCGAATGAATCTCTCATTTATTTAGATTTTTTTTTTGTTTGATTACATTAAATAACAGGCGTCACTTTAAAAATGCAACCATCTAATGTTATAAAGAAAGAAATCGATTGCTTTCCTAACTGTTTATGCTCATTTAGGACGAAATTAGTTGTGTTTGAACAAAAACTCCACCAAGATCGGCATCTTTAGATGTTATTATTATTAATTATGTGTATATGTCTGTTCAAACACACACCCTAAACCCAGACTTTCGCTCCGTTTCAAATCGCGTGTACAGAATCTGTTTGGGAAACAGCCTCTATTTATCAGTATGGAGCGCGTCAGCTGACAGTCACGCACTGCTATATGACTGTTTTGAGGATTGCATATGAAGGGGAGACGGCACCTGTAATAAAAGGAAAGGGAATCCTGCCGTTTTAATATTTATTTTAGTGTTTTCATGCCTAAACAAAGCGAAAGCACAGAACAGACTCACATTTAAAAGCAAAGGGCGGCCCCTGGTGGTTTGGCGGTATGGGTTGCGTGTAGGGAGGCTCTGCTCTTTAATGTTTATTGCCACCCTTCAGAGAAAGACTGAAAATACGAGAGAAATACGGGAAAATACCTTTACGGGATGATAGCAGGATAGAACTGTGAAATACGGGAGAATCCCGGGAAAAACGGGAGGGTTGACAGGTATGTTTATCATACTAGTCTTTTTCTTGTTTGTGTACGTGTAGCGGAGGCGAGCTAGTGAAGTGCTGTGCAGGTAAACCTCACTCCTCTGACCTCTAAAGGAGCTCAAGCGACAGATACTAGAGGCCATGGTTCGATCTCAGCTCGGAGCGGGTTGGGTAGTGTGGGACCGGCGGGGTTACATATACATTTACCTAAGTTCTTCATTCATTCATTCATTTTCTTTTTAGCTTAGTCCCTTTATTATTCTGGGTTCGCCACAGCAGAATGAACCACCAACTTATCCAGTTTTACACACACTGTAAAAAGTGCACAAGGCATGTCATTACTCTAAAGAAGTTTTTTAACTTGATCTAACTCAAAACATTTAATTTTCTGTCTAGTCATCAGTGTAATGTAAAACAATTGCATTGATTTAAATTAAAAGTAAGTCTTGTTGGTGTAAAGTAAATAAATTCTTTTAATTAAATTAAAAATATTGCTTCCAATTGTCACGTGACTTCAAACGTCATCCCTGGTCCTGCCTGTCGACGTTCAGCTTTCCGCCATTTTTTTACACTGCATGGATGAGCTCGGCGTGGTGAAATGGGAATCAAGAAAATTGGTAAGTAGTTTTAAACATACGTTTGGGCGTATAATTAACATTATACATGTATGATTTCATAAAGACATTATGTTTTACATACTGTTAGTATTACTAGTAACCATTTAACTCAGCTAGAAGGTTTGCAAATTTCCCTCATCACTATGTTAAACCGAGTGGAAATAAAATAATAGTAATACAAGTAAACTGCTTTAGGTGAAACGGATTGATATTGAAGCGTACTTTCAAAGACTATTTGGGGTATGCAAATGCTTTCGGGTAAAGCTGTGCGCTAACGTTCGGCGCCATCAACATGCATGTTCTCAGCTTAACCTTACATGGCGCCGCCATGTATAAAGTGCATGCACGCTTCAGACGTTTTGTATGGACTTAACGTTGTTATAAATCTTAGCCCTTACACAAGGTATTCGTTCCGTTTGCGTGTATGGTAAACGTATCTTTTTAACGTGGTCACAACAGCCGTGCTTTGAAAGATCACGGTAAGAGCAGCCGCAGTTTTCGGGGGGCTGCGCGTCTATTCGCGCACTTAAGGTATGGGTGCTGGCAGCGGTCAAAATCCTTGTAGAGAAGCTGACAACGCCGTTTGCTTTCCTGATGTTTTCAATATATTGCTTTTGTGAATGTAAATATTACTGCAATAAATGCATTTAACCCTACGACAATTATGAAGGGACATCAGAATTATTATTTTGTTTTCTATTTTACATCTAGACATAAACAATGCTTTATGATGTTAAACATTGTACATTTATTTATTTATATTATTTATATATATATATATATATATATATATATATATATATATATATATATATATATATATATATAATGAATAAATGTACAATGTGTATGTGTGTGTAAATGTCAAAAATAAAAAAAATTCTGATGTCATTTTATAGTCCTTTTAGGGAAACACATTTAAAGCAAGCACTTTGACAGCTTCTCTACGTGTATTTTAACCAGTGCCAGCACCCACACTGTATTGCACAATTAGACACGCAGCAAAAGTTTGGCTAATTTTTAACAGATTTTGAAATTCTCACATTTTTAAAAATAGTGTAATGCAAAGCATGCCAAACATTAAATTATATTTAAAACAGGGATAAAATAGGCTTTGAAAAAGGTAAACTGTGGAAACAGAACAAGCATGCACCTATTCTCAGTATATGGATGCACAGTTTGTGTAGTGGCATCACAAAACTGAGGAGAAACGTATGGGGAACAGAATTCAACACATCACCATTAAAGAATTTGTCTGTTTGCTTATGTGTTTGTAATTTCTCTTTGTCTTTTGTAGGATTGAGTACCGTGAACAACAATTCAGACAAGTTTTAAATATTTCAGTGACATGAAAAATGTAAGTCATTTGCACTTTTTTATTCTTGCTATTGGATGGTCAGTTTCATTATTTTTCTGTCCTATGCTTTTCCTCACCATTCTCATTGGCAAATAACTCGATGTGGATATGCAAAGATTGTGGTGTCTCCAAAGCCAATCGTTTGGAAATTCTCAGGACAAACCACTGTTCATTGTCAAAAGACTTGATGCATGGTATACTTAACATCATATACAGACCCATATCCACTTTTTCAGTACGCAATTGGGGGGAGGCGCATAGTGGCTCTGAAAAGATATTTACATGTTCTAGGTTAGAATTGTTTATACAATCTAAGAAAAGTACACAAGATGTAGTGAACATGTAAAGGTCTGACATTTTTCTATTATTTGTTCTGTATGTAATCTTATTAATTTTCTTTTTTTCCAGAATCCTTAAGCATGTCAGGAAGAAGATCTGCCAAGCTTTTGGTGATTGTGAGTCAAGATGATTCAAGAAAGTTGCTTTTGCCAGATGGGATTACCGAATCAGTGGAAGAATCATTGAAAAAATGAGGAAAGATTTTGGATTAAATTATAGATTCAGACTACAGTATCAGGACAAAGATTTTTGGGATGTATTTGTAAATTTCACAAACACTGTTCGCCCTACGCAGACTAAAGATTGTGGAAAACGATCCTAGTGTTCAAGAACTGCAAGAAAGATGGCCAGCGCTGTTTCAACAAGAGGAGGTAAAAGCATTTATTTTATTGATAAATGTTCAAATGTACATGAATAATCCTAAATTTACTATAGTTTTTACCATGGGGTTGTAGCATCTAGTGTTTTTGAAAATGTCTTAGATGACCTAATTATACCTTTTATTGTTTAATGGTTCGTGTGTATATGTATTTTTACAACTAGTTCTCAAAGTAATTTTTTTTTCATAAGTCTATTATTGTTTCTCTTTCTTACAGATTAATGCAGAATTTTTGCGCCTCTTTGGACAGACAGAGCTCTCAGATTCTCCAGGTTATTAGGAGCAAAGGTGGAGTCCTTCGTGAAAAAGCTAAGGACACTATTAAAGTTATGGATCAGGTATTGGTTGCATACAAACAAAATTGCTTGTGGCAATCAATTAATAGTGTTTTGGTCTAATGAAAACAATACATCTTGAACATTTTTAGAGCCTGGACATAGACATCAGAAGAGAGTGCCTGCTGAAGTGCCTGATCATGTACCTTGGTGAAGATGCAAGCTGTCTGATCAAAGAATACCAGGTAATGTGGACAATGCAAACTCCTAAAATTTTCTCCAACCATATTTGACTTGGTTATATTTCACTATCAGATCAATATTTTCCCACTTTGCTGAAAACATGGGGGGATTTTGATTTGGTAATGACATATTACTTTAAAGTGGTTCAAGTAGTTGTGTTATCATTTACACATCAGCCTGTGTGACTTCTTTCACAGAACACAAAATAATATATTTTGAAGAATGTTGTTAAAGCCCCTGTTCACTTGCATTGGTTTTGTGTCAATACAATAATTGTGGACAGGGGCTGTTACCAACATTGTTAAAAATTCTGCAGAGGACAGTATTTCATTCAGATTTGAAATGACAAAAGGGTGTGTACATGATGGCTGAATTTTGAATGTGAACTACTCCTTTTTAAAGAGTTTTTTTCCCTAAAACTGCATTTTGAACACTGAGTAAATTGATAAATGCCTCTGATTGGATGTTGTGGTACTGCACAAATATGTCTACAATGGTCAAAGTTGTCTACAATGGTCATCACATGGAAGCGTTAGTTTGTACAAATGTTAAAAGCATTTTTGTAGCCAAAGAGTGTAAAAGAACGTCTTCACCCAAAAATTAAAATGTTGTCTTGTAATAAAACATACACATTTTTTTTACACTGAACGCAAATGAGGATATTTTAATTAAAGTTAGCAACAGACATTTGGGCTCTACATTGACCACCATAATGGCTAACTACAAAATAGCTAATTCAATTTTGTAAGAAATGTTCAGATGAAGAAGTGTTTTTTTTATACAAAATGTTTTTTTCCCCCAAAATCCCTTATTTACTCTTTTTTTTTTTTCTTGTATGTTTTTAGGCTGACCAGATGGAGGAAGCAGCGAGTGAATTTGAAAAGACCACCATGGCACTTTTTGTGATCCGTGAAAGTGATGCTCTTAGTTGTGCACTGGACATTTCCATTGTCATTGACGGTGTGGAAGTACTAAATTAGTTGCCTTCTGTTGCATGTGCCTGTGCCATGATGTCTGGACTCATTTATGCACTGAACCTAAAATATCCCGAAGGACTCAAATATACCTTTGAGACCTTTCAAAACATAATGACGGACATAGAGAGTAAACAGATGAGCCAAAGAGTGGAGAACCTTTCTTCAACGCGGCAGGAGTAAGCAGATGTGCTGAAGAGTGCAGAACGTCTCTTTAAAGCTGCAGGAGTAAATTTGTATCCTTCGACCCAACTACAGTGTTCTGATTAAAATACATTCCTTTAGATGTTGGACTTCTTCATTTTCTTCATCTTCATTAAAGCGTTAAATAGTTTACCAAAAAATGAAAGTTCATACATTCTTTACTTATCCTTAAGCTATTTTAAGTATTTAACTTTAAGCAAATTAGGTTCAGAGAATTTTTATGACAATTATGAGAGAAGTTTCATTTTTAGGTAAACTATTTCATTAATGTGAAGATTTCTCTTTCTACCGTTGGCTAATTTGGTACAGAGTTATTAAAAAGTGTTTAATTTTACACTGCCCATTTTAAGCCATTTTTGGGTCAAATTTGTTTTAACTTCAAAAAAAGAATTCTAAAGGTTTTGTGTAGTCAGTTTTGATTTGCGTTATCATGAAAAGATGTATTATGATTACTGATTCCTATGGCAAATTTACATTGTATCCAGTGTCTTTGTATTTGGATGCTAAAAACTGTTGTACAGTATTTTTTTATAACAATACTATACTCATTGTAGAAATGTGTTATGACAGAAATTCTCATCTTTATCATGTTTACACTATTAGACAGTGTGTATTTGTACTGTACACATTGTAAAAAATGTTGCATTATGACAAAATAAATTGTCAAAAGTTTATTGCTTGAAGTCATTCATCTTAGACAATAAAATTACACATTTTGAAAGCAAATCATTTTCTTTATATTACATTATTATTTTAAATTGTATTTGGTTGGATATATAGTTAGGTGTAAAGTAAAATAATTAAGTTAATACAAAGAGAAAACATTGAGACAAAGTATAATTTAAGATTTCATTTAACTTAAAAAATGATTTGATTCAAAGATACTTTTTGCTTTGGCTAAGTAATGATTAGTTAATTCTTTTCAAAGTAAAATTTTTAAGTTGATATAAAGTAAAGTAATTAGGTGTAACAAGTTGACGCAATTGTTTTACTTTGATCCAATGAAACACTTTTTTCAGTGCAGCGGATGCCCTTCCAGCTGCAACCCATCACTGGGAAACATCCATAGACACTTATTCACACTCATACACTACGGACAATTTAGCATACTCAATTCCCCTATAGCGCATGTGTTTGGACTGTGGGGGAATGCAAACTCCAAGCAAACTCCACATAGAAATGCCAACTGACCCAGGCGAGGCTTGAACCAGTGATCTTCTTGCTGTGAGGCGATTGTGCTACCCACTGCGCCACCGTGATGCCCTATCTAAGTTCTGATGTTCTTTATTTTTATGTATGTATACATATGTATAACTAGTAATCATCACTTTATTTATTGTTTATATAATGTGCAATGCTTTGGCAATACTTGACATGACAAGTGATAATATTAATAATACAAATTAATTTTATTTATAAATGGACACCCAAGGCCACCTTACAACAAATATGCCCAAAACAAGCCACAATACATTGCCAAACATCATTTTAAATACATTAAAGATGAACATAAGAAAGTTATAAATACAAACATGTCTTAAATATATAATAACATGATAAAAAAATGGATTTTAAAGGGGACCTATTATGCAAAACTGACTTTTATAAGTGGTTTAAACCCAGTAGTGAGTCAGCAGTGTGTGAATATCTCCATCCTCTAATGCTCAACATGATTTAATTGTGTTTGTTATAATCAGACTTGATGAATGAAACACTTTGATTGACATTCTCCCTTTGTACGTGTCATCAGAGGGGGAAAACCCCGCCCACTAGTGCCCATCTCTCCTTCATTAGCATAAACAGCAGCCCTGAGTGAGAAGCAGCCGTCTGTCCATTAGCCATTAGAGTGTTTGAGCTGCTGAAGATAATGTCAGCATAGACTAAGAGGATTATAGATGTGGAGTTTTAGAAGAACAGCGACAGGAGCGACATAGACTGACAGGAGCATCAATGCAGACCAGCACTGAGAACACAGCTAGTGCTGTTTTACATCTGACACTATGCTGATGCACTGTCATTTGTAGCTCCGCCCTCTTCTGAAAAGAGCACAATCTCATTTGCATTTAAAGCGACAGTCACCGAAACAACACAATTAGGATCAAAGCCTGAAAGGGTCAGTTTCAGAGAGGTGGAGAACATTATCTGTGTGCTATTCTCAGCTCAAACACTCTAGAGACAGCAAAGATGCATTTTACATCCCGTAAAAAGGAGAATAGATCTCCTTTAAGATGCGAATTCATAACAATAAAGCTCAATTGAATTGAACTGAATTTAGAGAGAGAGGGTGAAAGGGAATCTCTCCTCTCTCTTTTTAATATATATATATATATATATACTATAAATATACTCTTTATTATTGTTTATTATTCTTTTTTTATGCTAAAATTTGTTGATTGTAAACTATATATTGTTAATTTAATTTAATACTTGCAAAATTGCTTCAGCAATATATATGTAACACTTCATGAATTGAACTGAATTGAATAGAGAGAGAGAGAGAGAGAGAGAGAGAGAGAGAGAGAGAGAGAGAGAGAGAGAGAGAGAGAGAGAGAAAGGGGGGTGGTTGAGTGAGCGAGTGCAGGTTCTTCAGTGGGTTTGGCTCTCGGAGCAGTGTGTGTGTGTGTGTGTGTTTGCTGAGGGAGGGTCAGATCAGAGAAACGGAGGGACGAGCGCAGGATAAACTGAGAGATCGGAGCGGGACGGAAATCCCGGAGTGACTATTTGTGCTGATGCTGATGCTGACCGTTGTGACCATGAGAATAATGACCCAGAGAGCTGCTGGATGCTGATGAGTGACATCAGTGTGAGTAACACACACACACACACACACACACGCTCACACACACTCTGCTGCATCGCACTGCTGCTGCTACTATTCACTGGAGTGTGTGTGTGTGTGTTTAGTGCTACTTTCAGGATGTGCTGTCAGCTAAATCTGCTCTGTTTTGAGTTTGTGTTGGTTTGTAGTGAGTTTGTGGTGTGTGTGTTTAACAATAGATGTGTAAAATTATAATATGAGTAATGATGATGGCTGCTGTGTATATATTTTACTCCTGATCTTCTATAAAGCTGATTTATGTGCATGCAAAATCCTGCAAATCAAGAAGAAATGCAGGAAAAGTGCATTGAGAACGAGAGAGAAGCTGTGTGTGTGTGTGTGTGTGTGTGTATGTGTGTGTGTGTAAATGTTTTATGACTTTTGCTGTTCTGCAAATGTGAGCACAATACAGTGTGTGTATGTGTGTGTGTGTGTGTGTGTGTGTAGAGAAGACAGATATTAATGACATGCTGAAACAATCAAATTCATTTGGGAAAAAGACAGAAAGAGGCAGTGATTGATTGTGTGTGCGAGTGTGTGTGTGTGTGTGTGTGTGTGTGTGTGCGTGCGTGTGTGCGTACAATGATAGTAAACCCTGACAAGCCAATATTGAACAGTTGAAGCTCTTAAAGAGACAAAGCACTTCATGAAGGACCGAATCTCTCATTTAAATGACTGTACATTTACTCAGTACAGTTATTACTGAGCATGCTGTTTTCTGTGCAGGCATTTTCAAGGGTTGCTAGGGTCTTTCATTTGTTGAATTGCATTGTTAATCTTTGTATACAAGCATTCGCTAAATGTATGAATGTAAATATAAGATATAAACATTCTGGGTGGTTGCTGGAGTCTTTGGATGGTCATTGGTGTTTTCCCAGTGGTTTCTAGGCGGTTGCTAGGGGTTTTTAAGGTGTTTATGTATTTGTTGTCTACTAAACCTTGGATTGTATATTACGAATGTTGTTGGCTACCAGATAAAGTGCTTTTGTTCCTCTACTCTTTGTCACGTTGAATGAACGGATCTGGCAGGTGCATAAATATAAAATATAAATGCTCTGGATTGCTGCTAGAGTGTTGTGGGTGGTGTGAAGGGGCGCTAGGGTGTTGCTAGGATTTTTTGAGTGGTTTGGATGGTTGCTAGGGTGTTGCTAAGGTTTTGGATTGTTGCTAGGGTTTTACTTGGTTTTGGGGGGCGTTCTGGATTGCTGCTAGAGTGTTGTCTGTGGTTTGGATGGGCACTAGGGTGTTGTTATGTTATTTGAGTTGTTTGGATGGTTGCTAGGGTGTTGCTAAGGTTTTGGATTGTGCTAGGCTGTTACTAAGTGGTTGTGGGTGTTCTGGATGGTTGCTAGAGTGTTGTCTGTGATTTGGGTGTTGCTATGGTTTTTTGAGTATTTTGGATGGTTGCTAGGGTGTTGCTAAGGGTTTGGACTGTTGCTAGGCTTTTACTAGGTTTTTGGGGGTGTTCTGGATGGTTGCTAGAGTGTTGTCTGTAGTGTGGATGGGCACTAGGGTGTTGCTATGTTTTTTTGAGTGTTTTGGATGGTTGCTAGGGTGTTGCTAAGGGTTTGGACTGTTGCTAGGCTGTTACTAGGTGTTTAGGGGCTTTCTGGATGGTTGCTAGAATGTTGTCTGTAGTGTGGATTGGCACTAGGGTGTTGCTATGTTTTTTTTGAGTGTTTTGGATGGTTGCTAGGGTGTTGCTAAGGGTTTGGACTGTTGCTAGGCTGTTACTAGGTTTTGGGGGTATTCTGGATGGTTGCTAGAGTGTTGTCTGTAGTGTGGATGGGCACTAGAGTGTTGCTATGTTTTTTGAGAGTTTTAGATGGTTGCTAGGGTGTTGCTAAGGTTTTGGATTGTTGCTAGGGTGTTACTAAGTGGTTGTGGGTGTTCTTGATGGTTGCTAGAGTGTTGTCTGGAATTTGGATTGGCACTAGGATGTTTCTTTGGTTTTGGAGTGGTTGCTAGGGTGTTACTAGATGGTTGTCAGGGTGCTCTGGGTATTTGCTGAGTTGTTCTGGATGATTGCTAGGGTGTTCTAGGTGGTTTTTAGGATGTTTGGTTGGATACTATGGGGGTTGCTATAGTGTTCTAGGTGGTTGCTATAGTGTTGTGAGTGGTGTGAATGGGCACTAGGGTGTTGCTAAGGTTTTGGATTATTGCTAAGGTGTTACTAGGTGGTTGTGGGTGTTCTTGATGGTTGCTAGAGTGTTGTCTGTGATTTAGATTGGCACTAGGGTGTTGCTAAGGTTTTGGAGTGATTGCTAGGGTGTTACTAGATGGTTGTCAGGGTGTTCTGGGTAGTTGCTAGAGTGTTGTGAGTGGTTTGGATGGGCACTAGGGTGTTGCTAGGGGTTTGGGTGGTTTGGATTGTTGCTTGGGTGTTACTAGGTGGTTGTCAGGATGTTTTATGGAATATTCTGGGTGGTTACTAGGGTGTTCTACGTGGTTGCTATGATGTTTTGGGTGGTTGCTATGGTGTTCTGCATGTTTGCTAGAGTGTTGTGAGCGGTTTGGATGGGCACAAGGGTGTTGCTATGGTTTTTCAATTGGTTTGGAGTGGTTGCTAGGGTGTTATTAGATGGTTGTTAAGGTGGTCTGGGTGGTTGCTAGGGTGTTCTGGATGTTTGCTAGAGTGTTGTGAGTGGTTTGTATGGGCACTAAGGTGTTGCTAGGGTTTTGGGTGGTTTGGATGGTTGTCAGGATGTTCTGGGTTTTGCTAGGGTGTTCTGGATGATTGCTAGGGTGTTCAAGGTGGTTGTTAGGATGTTTGATGGGATATTCTGGGTGGTTACTAGGGTGTTCTTGGTGGTTGCTATAATATTTTGGTGGTTGCTAGGGTGTTCTGTCTGTTTGCGAGAGTGTTGTGGGTGGTGTGAATAGGCACTAGGGTGTTGTTAGGGTTTTAGAGTGATTTGGATGGTTGCTAGGGTGTTACTAGGTGGGTGTGGGTGCTCTGAATGGTTGATAGAGCATTGTCTGTGATTTGGATTGGCACTAGGGTGTTGCTAAGGTTTTGGAGGGGTTGTTAGGGTATTACTTGATGGTCATCAGGGTGTTCTGGATGTTTGCTAGAGTGTTGTGAATGGTTTGGAGGGGCACTAGGGTGTTGCTTGGGTTTTGGGGGGTTTGGATGGTTGCTAGGGTGTTACTAGGTGGTTGTCAGGGTGTTCTGGGCATTTGCCTGGGTGTTCTGGATGATTGCTAGTGTGTTCAAGGTGGTTGTTACGATGTTTTATGGGATATTCTGGGTAATTTCTTAGGTGTTCTAGGTGGTTGATATTATGTTTTGGGTCGTTGCTATGGTGTTCTGCATGTTTGCTAGAGTGTTGTTGGTGGTGTGAATGGGCACTAGGGTGTTGCTAGGGTTTTTGAGTGGTTTGGATGGTTACTAGGGTGTTATTAGGTGGTTGTCAGGGTGTTCTGGGTATTTGCTGGGATGTTCTGGATGATTACTAGGGTGTTCTAGGTGGTTGATGTTTGATGGGATGTTCTGGGTGGGTGCTAGGGTGTTCTAGATGGTTGCTATGATGCTTGGGTTCTCGCTAGGTTGTTTGAGTAGTTGCTGGGTATTTGCATGGATATTCTGGGTGGTTGCCAAGGTGTTGCGTGTGGTTGCTAGAGCATTACTATGCTCTGTTTAACTAACAGCATTCACTGGTGCAATCATAATAATAGAAGCCAGAGCAAAGTCTCATATAGTATGTGTTAGACCGTGTGAAAGTGTAATATTATCTTTCCTCATCATCCACATCACAGTTTCACCCCAGAGTCCCCTCACTTTCAACCTTTAATTTGTGTACAAGTAGACAGACAGAATGGGTTCATCGCTAGGGCTCTGAGACTTCTGAGATCACACACACACACACACACACACACACACACACACACACACACACACACACACACAAACAGATTTAGCGTGTCAGCTCAAGTCTCTTCATGTGCAGGTAAAGAGCAGAGACAGACGCAGAAGCTTTTGAGTGTGTCAGTGTGTTTCAGTTTGTGTTTTTTATTGCAAAATTCAGTTTTGAGACACATAAAAGCACGTTCACACTGCAGCCTTTCTGGGAGACATGAGGGATTTATAAATGCAGGAGTGAAGAGAGGAAACTCTCAAAGCCACAAACTAGATATCCGCACACCAACATATTTAACTTGTTTACTTCAGGGTTACAACTAAAGTCTAAAAAACTAAAACAAAAAAAAACTATTATTAAAAATGTATAAAATGCTCACAGTAGCTGTTTCCATTCAAAGATGCGAATTTAATTTATGTGCAAAACTGGATTATCGTATAAAAGACGTGGGAATAAAGCAGCGTTTCCATCCAACGAGTTAAAGAGAACAAAATTGTTGATTCCTGATTAACTGGCACTAAATATCGACAGTAAAAACGGAATTTGCTGTGGTAGAAGAAGCTGCGCGAGTCTTTTCTTTATTTAATAAATGATTTGTGCTTCAGAAGACAGTATGCCGACAAGCAATGAACACGCGGTGGCGTTTGAAGGCGTGAGACGCAGAGCACAGACGCTCTTGACAGTTCTGGAGGTCATTAATAATATAATAGCACTAATACTGAAAAACCTCTTAGCCAGCACCAGGACACGGACGCTCTGGGGCGCTGTTTATGTCACATGTCAGTGTTTATGAATAGATTACACCAAATCTATTGACAGTGACCTGTCAGTCATTACGCAACGCACCTGCCCCCTGCTGCACAGCTGCTAACAGGCGTTTTAGAATGACCAAAACATTTCAGATGTTTGACAGCGTGCTCAGCCTGCTGGTTTGTCCATTCATAGTCTATATTCCTTATTTCAGGCCTGTCAGTCGCCACCTACTGTCTGCCTGCAGTACAGCTCATAAACCCCGCCCCCTCTCCATCTAAACCAATGACTAGCGAGTCTGAATAAAACATTAAAAAATGTTTTTTACTGGATACAGTTTGTGTTTACATCATTTTAAGTAGGTCTTAATACGCTGATGTATATTCAGGTGTTCAGTGTTTCTTCTGTTGTCTTTAGTTGGGTGGGTGTTTGGGGCGGGACTATAAAACTACTTACTCATGACTCCGCCTTCAAATCCAAAATATGATACTTGGGTGTTGCTTGGTGGTTGTTAGGGTGTTCTGGGTGGTTGCTATGATGTTCTGGCTGTTTGTTCCATAACGAGTGGTTACTAGGGTATTCCAGGTGGTTGCCAGAGTGATCTGGGTGGTTGCTAGGGCTATCTGTGTGGTTGCTGAGATGTTCCTGGTGGTCATGCCATGGTATTGCAGTTGTTTGGAATTTTAATCAGTTTGCTATTATTAAATATGCAATGGTTGGCTGATATGAATGGTTGCTAGGGTGTTCTGGGTGTTTGTTGGTTGCTAGGGTGTTTTAGGTGGCTACTAGGATGATTTGGGAGGTCACTAAGGTATTCAGGAGTATTATGGGTGGCTGCTAGGGTGTTCTAGGTGGTTGCTATGGAGATATGAGTGGTTGCTAGGGTGTTCTGGGTGATTGCTATGATGATTTGGGAGGGTGCTAGGTTGTTCTAGGTGGTTGCTAGGGAAATCTGAGTGGTTACTAGGGTGTTCTTGGCGGTTGCTAGTATCTTGATAGTCACTATGGTGTTCTGGGTGGCTAGAGTGGTTTAGGTGGTTACTAGGATGATTTGGAAGGCTGCTAGGGTATTCTAGGTGGTTGCATCCTAGGGCTAGGATGTTTTGGGTAGTCACTACAGTATTCTGGGGTTTTATGGATGGCTGCTAGGGTGTTCAAGGTGGTTGCTAGGGTGGGTGTGATGGGTGGTCACTTTGATATTCTGGTGTGTTATGGGTGACTGCTAGGGTGTTTTACGCGGTTGCCAGGGTGATCTGGGTGGTTGCTAGGGTGTTCTGGGTGGTAGCTAGGATGTTTTGGGTGGTCATTATGGTATTCTTCAGTGTTATGTGTGGCTGCTAGGGTCTTTTAGGTGATTGCCAGGGTAATCTGGGTGGTGGCTAGGATGTTTTGGGAAGTCAGTACAGCATTTTAGGGTTTTGTGGGTGGCTGCTAGGGTATTTTACGTGGTTGCCAGGGTGTTCTGGATGGTAGCTAGGATGTTTTGAGTGGTCATTATGGTATTCTTCAGTGTTATGTGTGGCTGATGCTGTGTTTTAGGTGATTGCCAGGGTGATCTGGCTGGTTGCTAGGGTCTTCTGGGTGGTCACTGTGGTATTATGGGGTGCTATGGGTGGTTGCCAGGATAATCTGGTTGGTTGCTGGGATGTTGGGATGTTAAAATGGGGTGTGTGTGGTGTTGTGCTTGTGTGCTTGTGATTGGGTGAGAGCTTGGGGCTGGGGCTTTGAAACCACACCCCCTGCTCATGACCACTGTAGTACAGACTCCGCCTCTAAACCTATAAGTGGCCAGTCTGAGAGTCTGAGCAGTCCTTCATTCAGTCGTCTACAGGAGACGCAAGTGGAAACAATCTGTCATGATTTTACAGACTACTGTTGGCCTCGAGCAACACTATTCACCTGCGGACACCCACACACACACATACACACACATACACGGTCTGTATGTTGATGGCTGATTTCTGCTGGTGTCCTTGTTTAATCACACACTCATACTGTAAACACTCTTCTGTCTGAGTGTGCTTTAGTTGTATTTCTGAGCATCTAATGAATCACACACTGGGCTTCCTGTGATTGAATAATTCACGCTGGATGTTCTCCCTGATGTTTTTGTCTGCCGAGCCTCTTTTAGTTTAAATATTTACTTCAAGTCCACTTTAGATCGTAATGTTTTAATAATTTGCATAGCTCACGGTTCTCTGATTTTGGTTAAAAGTCACGTTTTTTTTGTTACATTTTGTGTACTTTAGTGTACATTTTGATGTATTTTTTATTTATTTATTTATTTTTCTTATTTTTCTTATTTATTTATTTATTTATTTATTTTTCTTATTTATTTATTTTTCTTATTTATTTAATTAGTTTTCTTATTTATTTATTTATTTATTTATTTATTTATTTTTCTTATTTATTTATTCATTTATTTATTTTTCTTATTTATTTATTTATTTATTTATTTAATTATTTTTCTTATCTATTTTTCTTATTTATTTATTTATTTTTCTTATTTATTTATGTATTTTTCTTTCTTTTTCTTATTTATTTATTTATTTATTTATTTTTCTTATTTATTTATTCATTTATTTAATTTTCTTTTTTATTTATTTATTTATTTAATTATTTTCTTATTTATTTTTCTTATTTATTTATATATTTTTCTTTTTTTTCTTATTTATTTATTTATTTTCCTTGTTTATTTATTTATTTTTCTTTCTTACTTTATTTTTCTTATTTATTTATTTA
This sequence comes from Danio kyathit, assembly GCA_903798195.1. Classification (NCBI taxonomy): domain Eukaryota; kingdom Metazoa; phylum Chordata; class Actinopteri; order Cypriniformes; family Danionidae; genus Danio; species Danio kyathit. The sequence continues at coordinate 932,237 of LR812532.1, forward strand.
TTTATTTATTTATTTTCCGTCTTATTTTTTTTTTTTTTATTTATTTATTTATATATTTATTTTCTTATTTATTTATTGAATTATTTTCTTATTTATTTATTTATTTATTTATTTATTTTCTTATTTATTTATTTTCTTATTTATTTATTTTCTTATTTATTTATTTATTTATTTTTCTTATTTATTATTTATTTAGTTATTCTCACTTTTTTTCTTATTTGTTTATTCATTCATTCATTCATTTTCTTTTCAGCTTAGTCCCTTTATTAATCAGGGGTCGCCACAGCGGAATGAACCACCAACTATTCCAGCTTATGTTTTACGCAGCGGATGCTCTTTCAGCTGCAACCCAACACTGGGAAACACCCATACACTCTCTTTCACACTCATACACTACGGCCAATTATTCAGTTCCCCTATAGCGCATGTGTTTGGACTGTGGGGAAATCCTGAGCACCCGGAGGAAACCCACACCAACATGAGGAGAACATGCAAACTCCACACAGAAACACCAACTGACCCAGCCTTCTTGCTGTCAGGTGATTGTGCTACCCACTGCACCACCGTGACGCCCTATTAATTTATTTTCTTATTATTATTTATATTATAATTTTTATGTGATAGTTTTAGTTTTTACATTTTATTTTTAAACATTTAAATTTTACATATGTGATTTAGTGTTTATTTCTGTTTTACTAACACTATTGCATCACTTTTATTTACATTTTTTTAACCCTCAGCACTTGGGGCAACACGGTGGCTCAGTGGTTAGCACTGTGGCCTCACAGCAAGAAGGTCACTGGTTCGAGTCTCGGCTGGGTCAGTTGGTGTTTCTGTGTGGAGTTTGCATGTTCTCCCCGTGTTGGCGTGGGTTTCCTCCGGGTGCTCCGGTTTCCCCCACAGTCCAAACACATGCGCTATAGGGGAATTGATCAACTAAATTGACCATAGTGTATGAGTGTGTGTGGGAATGAGTGTGTATGGGTGTTTCCCAGTACTGGGTTGCAGCTGAAAGGCATCCGCTGTGTAAAACATATGCTGGAGTAGTTGACGGTTCATTCCGCTGTGGCGACACCTGATGAATGAAAGAACTAAGCAGAAAAAAAATGACTGAATAATCAGCTCTTGTTGTGTGTGTTGCCTCTCCTTGTTGAATCTCTGAATGCCTCCTCAATTGTTAGTGTCTTTAGACAACAGCATCTGCCTGATGACTAAATGTGAATAAATGCTGATAGTGCTGAAGATTAAAGCGGGTGTGTGTTTACCTGCAGATTCTGCTCACCTCAACTGTGATCTGATGTCATTACAGTCTGATTTTTAAGGTTTAATGAATTTATATACAGTGGCAGAGACACAAGTTCTTCTTCGGGTCAGTGTGTGTGTCCTAATGTGTGTGTGTTTATCTGAATCTCCTCTTGTGTTTCAGGGATTTCGCGTATGTGGCTCGAGACAAAAACACGCGTGTGTTGAAATGCCACGTGTTTCAGTGTGACAGTCCCGCAGAACGCCTCTCCAGCAGCCTGAAGCAGATCTGCTCAAAGGTGAAGAGAACACACACACACACACACAGACACACAGACACACAAACACAGGTTTAAGGACACGTGCAGATAATGCGCACAAACACTCAGTTTCATTCTGGAGAGCTCAATCAGCAGTCACAGATTTATTATCTGCCTCATGAATATTTATGAGAACGGAGCTTCAGTAACCAATCATCTGAGCCGCTCCTCTGCAGTGTGGAAAGATGAGCGTTGTTCATTTCTCCACACTGGAGTGTGTGATTGTGTTGTGTTGTGTGTGTATGTGTGTGTCTTGTATTTCTCACATTGTGGGCACCGAATGGCTCAAGTATAGCAATACCAGTACATTTTGACCTTGTGTGTTGATTTTTGTCGTCTCCATGAGGGAAAGGGTTCATAAATCAGACAGAATGAAGGATTGTGAAGATGTAAAACTGCACACAGATGCGTTTAGGGTTGGGGCTGGGGGAGAGGAGAGAATATACAGTCTGTACAGTACAAACATCAGTACAGCTGTGGAGAAAGACCATAAAGATAGCTGTACAACTGTGTGTGTGTGTGTGTGTGTGTGTGTGTGTGTGTGTGTGTGTGTGTGTGTGTGTGTGTGTGTGTGTGTGTGTGTGTGTGCGTGCATGTGCGTTAGTGTATGTATGTGTACTGTAAGTATGTGTAAGTATGTTTTTGTATATATGATGATGTGTGTGTTTGTGTGTGTGTATGTATATGAGTATATGTGTGATTTTGTGTTTACATATGTGGATGTGCATATATGTATTCATATGTCTGTTTGTGTGTGTGTGTGTATATATATGTGTGTGCATATACGCTCACTGGCCACTTTATTAGGTACACCTTTCTAGTACCGGGTTGGACCCCCTTTTGCCTTCAGAACTGCCTTAATCCTTGGTGGCGTAGATTCAACAAGCTACTGGAAATCTTCCTCAGAGATTTTGCTCCATATTATCATGATAGCATCACACAGTTGCTGCAGATTTGTCGGCTGCACATCCATGATGCCAATCTCCCGTTCCACCACATCCCAAAGGTGCTCTATTGGATTGAGCTCTGGTGA
>LR812532.1:939831-961126 GCA_903798195.1 Danio kyathit
ACGGAGCTGTGGAGAATCTGATGTCCAGCGCAGGGAAAGAGGACTGGACGCCGGTGCTGCTGAATGTTGCAGACGCCACCATCACCGTCATCAAAGAAAAGGTGATGCTTTTGTTGGGGAACCCACAGTTTTAACCCAAAAATGACCGGTGTGTGTGTGTGTGATGAAGAAGAGTGGATCAAGAAAATTTCGGAGTAGAGTTCGTAGGCCGCTCAGCTTACAATCTCAAATCAACAACAATTGATGACCTTATTCTTCGCTCGTTTTTGTACAGTTTCAATTCAGTTTCTTATGGTAGACATGACTAGGAATAATAAATGGCAGAAAATGATCAAGGAACAGGTGAGCACAATAAGCAGCTGCATAATAACAAACAAGGAACAGGCGAACACAATAAGCAGCCGCATACTAACAAACAAGGAACAGGTGAACACAATAAGCAGCCGCATAATAACAAACAAGGAACAGGTGAACACAATAAACAGCTGCATGATAACAAACAAGGAACAGGTGAGCACAATAAGCAGCCGCATAATAACAAACAAGGAACAGGTGAACACAATAAGCAGCTGCATGATAACAAACAAGGAACAGGTGAGCACAATAAGCAGCCGCATAATAACAAACAAGGAACAGGTGAACACAATAAGCAGCTGCATGATAACAAACAAGGAACAGGTGAGCACAATAAGCAGCTGCATGATAACAAACAAGGTACAGGTGAACACAATAAGCAGCCGCATAATAACAAACAAGGAACAGGTGAACACAATAAGCAGCCGCATAATAACAAACAAGGAACAGGTGAGCACAATAAGCAGCCGCATTATAACAAACAAGGAACAGGTGAGCACAATAAGCAGCCGCATAATAACAAACAAGGAACAGGTGAGCACAATAAGCAGCCGCATAATAACAAACAAGGAACAGGTGAGCACAATAAGCAGCCGCATAATAACAAACAAGGAACAGGTGAGCACAATAAGCAGCCGCATTATAACAAACAAGGAACAGGTGAGCACAATAAGCAGCCCCATAATAACAAACAAGGAACAGGTGAGCACAATAAGCAGCCGCATAATAACAAACAAGGAACAGGTGAGCACAATAAGCAGCCGCATAATAACAAACAAGGAACAGGTGAGCACAATAAGCAGCCGCATAATAACAAACAAGGAACAGGTGAGCACAATAAGCAGCCGCATTATTGACCTTATTCTGCAATGTGGAAGTGCGCTTGTTTTTGCAGTTGTCTTAGAACTTCAGATTCAGTTTCCTATGGGAGAAATGACTAGGCATAATAAATGGAAGAAAACGGTGAACCTACTTGCTCTTCAAACAAGTGTGACTGTACATAAAAAGTAGAATAGTGTAATAAGACAATATCAGTTTGCAACTTCAAGAAGCAGAACGTCTAAAAATCAATGGAAGTGAATGAGTACAAACTGTTTTATACTCGAGGCTGTTTCTTGAGGAAGTCGGTGTGATGCCCTCGTTCACATTGATTGAGTGTATGAAAGATTAATTTAGATATTTATTCACTCGTTTTTGTCTTGTGTTGGACAGGAAGAGGAAGAGGAAGTGATGGTGGAGTGTCGCGTGCGCTTCCTGTCCTTCATGGGTGTGGGGCGAGACGTTCATACGTTCGCCTTCATCATGGACACCGGGAACCAGCACTTCCAGTGTCACGTCTTCTGGTGTGAACCCAACGCCGGCAGCGTGTCGGAGGTCGTGCAGTCCGCCTGTGTGGTGAGAGCCAATCACACGCTTCTAATTTAACCCCTTAAAGGGACAGTTCACACAAAAATTAACATGTGCTCACTATTTACTCTCCCTCAAGTGTTCCAAATGAGTTTTTAAACACAAACTATTTTAAAGAAAGCTGAAAACCTGTAACCGTTGACTCCCATAGAGGAAAAACAAATACTATAGAAATCAATGGTTACAGATTTTCAGCGTGCAACAGAAGAATGAAACCCATAGAGGTTTATTAACAAGTAAAAGATGAGTAAATGATGACAGAATTTTCAATTTGAAGGACCTGTCCCTTTAAATGTCAGTTTAGTTGTTTAGTTCAGTTTAGTTCTGTTCTGTTCTGTTCTGTTCTGTTCTGTTCAGTTCTGTTCAGTTCAGTTCAGTTCAGTTCAGTTCAGTTCAGTTAAATTCAGTTCAACTCAGTTCAGTTCAAATCAGTTTAGTTGTTTAGTTCAATTCAGTTCAGTTCAAATCAGTTTAGTTTAGTTGTTCGGTTGAGTTCAGTTCAATTCAAATCAATTCAGTTTAGTTTAGTTTAATTCAGTTCATTTCAATTTAATTCAGTTCAGTTTAGTTGTTCAGTTAATTTCAGTTCAGTTCAGTTCAATTCAATTCCGTTCAAATCAGTTCAGTTTAGTTGTTCAGTTCAATTCAATTCAAATTAGTTCAGTTCGGTGTAGGTGTTCAGTTAAATTCAATTCAGTTCAGTTGTTCAGTTAAATTCAGTTAAATTCAATTCAGTTCAGTTCAGTTCAGTTCAGTTCAATTCAAATCAGTTCAATTCAGTTCAGTTCAATTCAGTTCAGTTCAATTCAAATCAGTTCAGTTTAGTTGTTCAGTTCAGTTCAGTTAAATTCAAACCAGTTAAATTCAGTTCAGTTCAATTCAAATCAGTTCAGTTTAGTTGTTCAGTTCAGTTCAATTCAAATCAGTTCAGTTTAGTTGTTCAGTTCAGTTCAGTTAAATTCAAATCAGTTCAATTCAGTTCAGTTTAATTCAAATCAGTTCAGTTTAGTTGTTCAGTTCAGTTCAGTTAAATTCAAATCAGTTCAGTTTAGTTGTTCAGTTCAGTTCAGTTAAATTCAAATCAGTTCAATTCAGTTCAGTTTAATTCAAATCAGTTCAGTTTAGTTGTTCAGTTCAGTTCAGTTAAATTCAAATCAGTTCAATTCAGTTCAGTTCAATTCAAATCAGTTCAGTTTAGTTGTTCAGTTCAGTTAAATTCAAATCAGTTCAGTTCAATTCAATTCAAATCAATTCAGTTCAATTCAATTCAAATCAGTTCAGTTCAGTTAAATTCAAATCAGTTCAGTTCAATTCAATTCAAATCAGTTCAGTTCAATTCAATTCAAATCAGTTCAGTTCAATTCAAACCGTCACCGTCCAGCCACAGGGATGCAATGGGGAAACACATGACATGAACAGATGAATTGTTCAGCACAAAACTAGCAATGTAAGCTAACTAAAGCAATATGGTTACTTTTGATTTCATGTGTACTTTAATTCCTGAGTGATTTGTCCATTGCAAATTGTTTACTGTACACTGTGTGTGTGTGTGTGTGTGTTTTCTGGCAGCTGCGCTATCAGAAGTGTTTGGGCAAGAGCAGCTCTTCTTCTGCGGTTCCTGCGGACTCTGTGACCCGCCGTGTGACCTCCAGTGTGAAGCGCGGCGTCCAATCAATTATAGACACTCTGAAAAAGAAGCCCGCCCCCGAGCTCCCCAACCAATGACGGAGCAGCAGCGCTCTGAAAGACAGCAGGTGTGTGTGTGTATTTACCGCTGCAGCGTGGAGAGAAACACACACCGGCGGACACACAGAGGTGTACAGCGGATGAATGAGGGGCTGGCGATATGTGTGTGTGTGTGTGTGTGTGTGTGTTCAGCGTCTGAAGCGGTGACTGTGCTGAATGAAGCATGCCTCTGCCTTACACACACAAACACTAAACACACACTTCATGACTGTCATTTACTGCAAACTACACACACTCTCACTGATATCTATCTATCTATCTATCTATCTATCTATCTATCTATCTATCTATCTATCTATCTATCTATCTATCTATCTATCTATCTATCTATCTATCTATCTATCTATCTATCTATCTATCTATCTATCTATCTATCTATCTATCTATCTATCTATCTATCAATTCAGTTCAGTTTAATTGTTCAGATCAGTTCAGTTCAATTCAGTTTAGTTCAGTTCAATTGAAATCAGTTCAGATCAGTTGTTCAGTTTACTTTAGTTCAGTTCAAATCAGTTCAGTTGTTCAGTTCAATGTAGTTAAATTCAGTTTAGTTCAGTTCAATTCAAATCAGTTCATTTGTTCTGTTCAATTCAATTTAGTTCAGTTTAGTTGTTCAGTTCAAGTCAGTTCAGTTCAATTCAAATCAGTTCAGTTCAATTCAGATCAGTTGTTCAGTTCAGTTCAGTTCAATTCAATTCAATTCAGTTTAGTTGTTCAGTTCAATTCAAATCAGTTCAGTTCAATTCAGATCAGTTGTTCAGTTCAGTTCAGTTCAATTCAAATCAGTTCAGTTTAGTTGTTCAGTTCACTTCACTTTAATTCAATTCAGTTCAGTTGTTCAGTTCAATTCAATTCAATTCATTCAATTCAATTCAAAAGAGCTTTATTAATGAATATCATCATAAAGTGATTAAATAACACATATTTGCATACAGAAAATAAAAGAAAACACAGACAATTAGAATTCTGATAAACACATACAAGAATAAGACAGAAAAATACTAATGTGAGGATTAAAAAGACAATAATAGAGAAAACATTTTATTATTCAAATCTCTCATATAAACAAAGAAATCAGGAATTCAGCACATAACATTAACCTTTTAGCATATGTCTACATCACATGGGAAGAAAGATGATATTTCCATCAACCTCAGAGCCTCAAATTTACACCATTTAATTTCAAATGTGTTAAGAATCATCTCATAAGATATAAGCGGAAATATACGCTTTGTTTTAGATATATTTTGTAGCTAATTTGGCTTGTTCCCGTCGAGAATACACTTTAGTTTCTCTGAACTTGATTTTTTCTATGAATGTCTCTCTCTCTCTCACACACACACACACACACACACACTCTGGAAACTGGATGCTTTGTAAAAAAAGAAAAGAAAAAAAAAAAAAAACATTCCCCAAGAAATGTAGAGGGAATTTTGCGGTGCTGTGTATAAAAGTGTCAGATTTTAGTGCGGAGCTATGAATCGTAAAGCCTGACAGATGTTTTCATCCATCATCCTGATGTGCAGAGGAATCCTGTAACACACCAGAGTCTGTCTCCAACTGCTCATACTGTAACAGGACGTTTCTGATCATCACACTCACACACACACGTACACCCATTCACACTAAAGCCTGAAAGATTCACTATACAAGTGCGCAAATGCAGATGTGAATGCTTGGTGAATGTGCGCTGTTTTTGTTCAGGAGATTTCAGCGTTGAGGAGAGTTGTGTTTTATTCAGATTGTCTACATTAACTTTAATTGTAAAGCCTCAAATAATAGATAAAGCATGTTTTTATTTTTATTTTTTTAATGGATCCATTTAGACTACATATTTTAATATACAATACTACATTTTTGGCTCATATAGTGTGACATACAGACAAAATTATTTGGCCTCCAGTGATATTGTAATTTTTTAACAGCTAAATTTTAATCAGATGGAAAAAATATGATGCTTATAATGTAAATCAGGGGCAGCACGGTGGCTTAGTGGTTAGCCCTGCCCCCTTACAGCAAGAAGGTCGCTGGTTCGAGTCTCGGCTGGGTCAGTTGGTGTTTCTGTGTGGAGTTTGCATGTTCTCCCTGTGTTGGCGTGGGTTTCCTCTGGTTTCCCCCACAGTCCAAACACATGCGCTATAGGGGAATTGATGAACTAAATTGGCTGTAGTGTATGAGTGTGTGTGTGTGTGAGTGTGTATGGGTGTTTCCCAGTACTGGGTTGCGGCTGGAAGGGCATCCACTGCATAAAACACGCCTGAATAGTTGGCGGTTCATTCCACTGTGGTGACCTCTGATAAATAAGGGACTAAGGAAAATGAATGACTATATTATAAATCAGTCTTTACAACATGATAACAGAGTACTTGCGTAATAAAATGACATAAATATCAGTTGCCACTCTACTGTACTGTATATCTTCTATAATATCTTGATCAATTTAATTTAAATGCTTCGTTTTTGATAGAAACCTCATAATCTATAATGCAAGACAATATAATGATGATTAAGAAATGAAAAATAAAGTCTTCAGACGTTTTAGCGGCTGCAGAAGCTCATTCACCGCTGAGGAACAGAGAAAGTAAAAGTTCTGGAAAGTAAAACCTTCTTCAAAACCTCATGATTTTTATATGTAATGATGATGCACGGGTAATCAAGTAAATATAAGTTGCTTCAGGGGCGTCACAGTGGCTTAGTGGTTAGCACTGTCACCTCACAGCAAGAAGGTCGCTGATTTGAGTCCCAGCTGGGTCAGTTGATGTTTCTGTGTGGAGTTTGCATGTTCTCCCCGTGTTGGCGTAGGTTTCCTCCGGGTGCTCCGGTTTCCCCCACAGTCCAAACACATGCGCTATAGGGGAACTGATCAACTAAACTGGCCGTAGTGTATGAGTGTGTGTGTGTGTGTGTATGGGTGTTTCCCAGTACTGGGTTGCAGTTGGAAGGGCATCCGCTGCGTAAAACACGCCCAAATACTTGACCTCTGATAAATAAGGGACTAAGCCGAAGGAAAATTATTTTAAATGAAATTTATAGCATTATAACAGACTACTTGCATAATAAAATGTCTTCAGACGTTTCAGCGGCTGCAGAAGATCATTCACCGCTGAGGAACAGAGAAACTAAAAGTTCTGGAAATTAAAATCTTTCTTAAAAACCTAGATTTTTTCAATGTAAGGATGATGCACGGATAATCAAGTAAATATAAGTTGCTTCAGATTTAAAATATCACGTACAATATCAAAAGTTACTCCTATGTTTATTTTATAAAAGTAGCAAAACGTTTGACAACAAAACAGATGAAATGATTACATTAAAAAGGAAAAAAGTCATCTAATCATTCAATAATTTATTTCTGTTGGTTAATAACCTGTTTTGTTAAACAGTGTCAATTTAAAATTAACATGTCTGACAAAATTCGAGTCTTATTAAAGCAGCTGCTCTGCACTAATGCTGCCCCCTTGTGGCAGAACTGAAGATGCACACGCACTAATATTGCATTATGAATAGTGATGCATGACCTCCAGCTTGCTTTGCGTAAAAAAAAAAAGCATTTGCGTTCCTGCGTAGAGGATTTCAGGCTTTATCTGAGCTGAACACACACACATATAGGAGGAAACCCTGCTAAAATATACGCTTCAGATGTCAAACATCAACACGGGAATGTTATTTCTCACATAACGATATTTTAAAACCCCCAGATCAACCACTAAGACACTCATTTTTACACCATATAAATGTAACATGTTGTGGAAATAAATGACAGCAAAACAGAAGTGTCTCTCCGTGTGTTTATTTGCACGTAACGGCAGTGGCGTATTAATTAATTAATACAGCAATAATGATAGTTATTATTAATAATATTTCTTTAGCATCAGAGCCACGGCTGCAGCTGCTTCAGTCTGCCTCTGAACAGGCTCTGGGCTCGAAAAAGGGGCGGAGTCCGAACTCTCCACTGCATGTGTGAGTGGGTGGAGCTTGGCTGGGTGGGAGGTGCTTGACTCCACCTCTGAGGAAGAACACTGTTTGAAAATAGAACCGGAGGAAAGGAGACAGTTGCCGGGCGCAACAATTCCTGTCGCCCTTTTGGAACAGCAGGAGGCGGAGTTAACAGCGTGGAAGATTGATTGTCATTGGTGGAAACTGCAGCCGCAACCAAACGAGATGGACGATGTGAACTGGAGATCGGGGAGGAGCTGGGGGCGGAGTCTGTTCTTGATAAAGCGCTCTTAGAGGGACATTGAGAAGCGGTGGGTTTATCTGAGGAGATACAGAAGAATGTTTTAAAATAACCTAAAAATCGTTGAAATAAAATCGTCATGTAGCTAGTCTAGTTAACGTTACCGAAGTGTGCCGCAGTCCGACTTTTGCTTAATGTCGGCTCTGATTGGCTTGCTTTCATTTCACGGTTCAAAAACTCTGCTACAAGTGATTGGTCGCTCTGTGTAGCATGTGGGCGTGTCTTCACTGAGCGTCTTTGATTGGCAGGTGCTCGGTGACTCCTCCTCCCACGCACTTGTTTCTTGATTGGCTGGTTTGGATGAAGGCCGTCCAGTAAGCCTTTAGCAGCGGCGCGAGCGAGCACTTCCTGTGGTGTCTCGATCACTTCTGGTTGTAGCTGTGTACGAGAACAAACACACAAAATTTGTAAATTTATATATATATAATATGCTGGATTATGTGTTCTGAAGAGACAGTTTAAAATGATGAACGTATCAAATCTTTTAAACTGTGGTTAAATATTTCCTATTTATATTATTTTTGTTTGTAGTTTAAATTATTTTGTATTTTCTGTTTGAATTTTTATTTGTTTGTGATGTTGCTTTTTCATTTGTGTAAATACTTTTAATTTCAGTAAAGCAACTAGCATTTCCGTAGCAACTAGCTGAAAAAAACTAAGCTTCATTTGTCAATTATTTAGAAACTCTTAAAATGTAGAATTTTTATGTAAAAATAGGAACAACAGTAATATAAACAAAACAAGATGTTACTAAATATACACAGATATACACTCACTGGCCACTTTATTAGGTACAGCTGTCCAACTGCTGTCAATGCAAATTTCTAATCAGCCAATCACAGGGCAGCAGCTCAATGCATTTAGGCATGCAGACATGGTCAAGACGATCTGCTGCAGGTCAAAGCGAGCATCAGAATGGGGAAGAAAGGGGATTTAAGTGACTTTGAACGTGGCATGGTTGTTGGTGCCAGACGGGCTGCTCTGAGTATTTCAGAGTAACTGCTGATCTACTGGGATTTTCACGCACAACCATCTCTAGGGTTTACAGAGAATGGTCCGACAAAGAGGAAATATCCAGTGAGCGGCAGTTCTGTGGGCGCAAATGCCTTGTTGATGCCAGAGGTCAGAGGAGAATGGCCAGACTGGTTCCAGCTGATAGAAAGGCAGCAGTAACTCAAATAAGCACTCGTTACAACCGAGGTCTGCAGAAGAGCATCTCTGAACACACAACACGTCCAACCTTGAGGCGGATGGGCTACAGCAGCAGAAGACCACACCGGGTGCCACTCCTATCAGCTAAGAACAGGAAACTGAGGCTACAATTCACACAGGCTCACCAAAACTGGACAATAGAAGATTGGAGAAACGTTGCCTGGTCTGATGAGTCTCCATTTCTGCTGCCACATTCGGATGGTCGGATCACAATTTGGCCTCAACAACATGAAAGCATGGATCATCCTGCCTTGTATCAGCGGTTCAGGCTGGTGGTGGTGGTGTAATGGTGTGGGGGAGATTTTCTTGGCACACTTTGGGTCCATTAGTACCAATTGAGCATGGTGTCAACGCCACAGCCTACCTGAGTATTGTTGCTGACCATGTCCATCCCTTTATGACCACAGTGTCTCCATCTTCTGATGGCTACTTCCAGCAGGATAACGCACCATGTCATAAAGCGCCAATCATCTCAGACTGGTTTCTTGAACATGACAATGAGTTCACTGTACTCAAATGGCCTCCACAGTCACCAGAGCTCAATCCAATAGAGCACCTTTGGGATGTGGTGGAACGGGAGATTGGCATCATGGATGTGCAGCCGACAAATCTGCAGCAACTGTGTGATGCTATCATGACAATATGGAGCAAAATCTCTGAGGAATATTTCCAGTAGCTTGTTGAATCTCTGCCATGAAGTATTGAGGCAAATATGAGGTACTAGTAAGGTGTACCTAATAAAGTGGCCGGTCAGTGTATATGCTGTATATATAAGAAATTATTATCCTCTTTATTTGCCATTAATATGTATGTGTTGTAAATAAAATATTAATTTGGGTCAAAATTTTAAAGAATTTCTTTGTACATGTAATACAAAATTATAACTTTACTATAACTTTCCTATGTGTAACTATAACTGTGTCCTCTTTATATTTTCCAGAGCTGTACGTTTATAAATATTTTTAAATTCTTTGCCACGTTTGTGTATTTCAAAATGCATTAAGGAAGGATTAAACTGTAAATAATATAAATCATAAAATGTTTCTCTCATAATTCAGTCCAGTGAGTGTGTGTGTGTTTCCTACAGGATCAGCTGCTGTCTCAGCACCACACACACACTCACAGTGAATTATTCAGATGTTGTGTGTGTGTGTGTGTGTTTGAGGACATGAGGTTTTGCCCTGCTGACGCTAACGCATGCAGACATGAGGGCTGAATTATTCAGTTTGTCCTCGTCCTCTGAACATCACACATTTATTGGCCGTCCTGTGCTTCTGATGCAGCTCTGGACCAGGTTGCGGTCATTATGTTTGTCCTTTAGCTGAACATGAGGTCACACACACACACACACGCACACACATGTACAGGTATCTTTATAGGCTCTTCCCAAATACATAATGAATTTTCTACTGTACAAACCCAACCCTCACAGGAAACACTCTTTATTTTTACATTTTCAAAGTAACTCATTCTGTCTGATTTATGAGCCGTTTTCCTCATGGAGATCAAAAAAAAGATCAAAGTTGACTGGTATTGCTATACTTGTGAGGACATTAGGTCCTCAACCGTAATACAAGTCACACACACACACTTGTAGATCTATCTTTAAAGGTTTTCCCATAGTCATAATCACATTTGACTATAAAAGCTGTATATTGGGGACCAGAAAATGTCCCTGAGAAAATCAAAATTGACTGGTATTGCTATACTTGTGGGGACGTTAGGGCCCCAAATGTAATGCATCACACACACACTTGTAGATCTATCTTTAAAGGCTTTTCCCATAGTCATAAACACATTTGACTGTAAAAGCTGTATATTGGGGACCAAAATATATCCCTGAAAAAATCTAAATTGACTGGTATTGCTATACTTGTGGGGACATTAGTTCCTCAAATGTAAAACAAGTTACATACACTGGTAGATCTATCTTTAAAGGCTTTTTCCATAGCCATAATTACATTTGACTGTAAAAGCTGTATATTGAGGGCCAGAAAATGTCCCTGACAAAATCAAAATTGACTGGTATTGCTATACTTGTGGGGACGTTAGGGCCCCAAATGTAATGCATCACACACACACACACTTGTAGATCTATCTTTAAAGGCTTTTTCCATAGTCATAATCACATTTGACTGTAAAAGCTGCATATTGGGGACCAAAAATGTCCCAGACAAGGTCAAAAATGTACTGGTATTGCTATACTTATAGGGACATTAGGTACCTAAATGTAATACGTCACACACACACTTGTAGATCTATCTTTAAAGGCTTTTTCCATAGTCATAATTACATTTGACTGTAAACGCTGTATACTGGGGACCAGAAAATGTCCCCAACAAGGTCAAAAATTGACTGATATTGCAATACTTGTGGGGACATTAGGTACCTAAATGTAATACGTCACACACACACTTGTAGATCTATCTTTAAAGGCTTTTTCCATAGTCATAACCACATTTGACTGTAAAAGCTGTATATTCAGGACCAGAAATGTCCCTCTGACAAGGTCAAAAATGTACTGGTATTGCTATACTTGTGGGGACATTATAGGTCCTCAAACATAATACAAGCCACACACACTTGTAGATCTATCTTTAAAGGCTTTTTCCATAGTCATAATTACATTTAACTGTAAAAGCTGTATATCAGGGACCAACAAATGTCCCCGACAAGGTCAAAAATATACTGGTGATGCTATATTTATGGGGAGCCCCATGCTGTATGGAATACCAGGACCACACACACTGCAGCTCCCTTAGGAGGCATCATCCCTACTGAGTTGAAGCCTCAAAAGTGAGCGATCAAGACTTTTATCTGTCCCAGGTGTGAACGCACAGATGCATCATAAAACAGGAGGGCGGCGATATATTTCCAAACACGCATCTAATAGGCTTTTTATGAGGGCTTCTTAAGCGGAGCACAATAATCTTTATTAGCGGCTTTTATTAGCGCAGGCAGGAAGGATATGGAGGTTTGATGAGGTCTGTCAGAGGGGGAATAAATATGACGGATGTCTGTAATCTGGCATCATGCATGAAGCGGGTCACGTCATCTTTTACTGGAGATCTGAAACTCTGATATGCAGCGCCGCTGGGTTATTTTTAGAGTCAGATGAAAAGCGAGGGCGGGAAAGCCGGGATTCCTCCACAGACACAGCAGGATTAGTCAACGAGAACAAACACGGACGGCCAAAAACCCCAGAGAAACTCCTCCCAGCATGCTTTGAGCTTCAGCCAGAAAAACAACATCACAAAACTGAGAAAAACAACTAAAATCTGCACAAATATCTGTTCTCACACATCTATCCGTTACTAATTTGTTAGTTAATGTTAGTTAATGCATTTACTAAAACGAACAAACAAGGAACAATACACTTATTGATCATGTAATTGATCATGTACAGTAATTGTTCATGTTAGTTAATGAAAATAATGCTGTTAAATTTTAGTTAATATGTTAAGTATGGGGCTTTACGGTGGCACAGTGGGTAGCACGATCGCCTCACAGCAAGAAAGTTGCTGGTTTGAGCCTCGGCTGGGTCAGTTGACCTTTCAGTGTGGAGTTTGCATGTTCTCCCTGTGTTGACGTGGGTTTCCTCAGGGAGCTCCGGTTTCCCTCACAAGTCCAAACACATGCGGTGCAGGTGAATTGAGTAAGCTAAATTGTCCGTAGTGTGTGTGTGTGGGAAGAAGAGTGTATGGGTGTTTCCCAGAGATGGGTTGCAGCTGGAAGGGCATCCGCTGTGTAAAACATATGCTGGAATAGTTGGCGGTTCATTCCGCTGTGGCAATCCTAGATTAATAAAGGGACTAAGCCGAAAAGAAAATGAATGTATGTTAAGTATGAATTTGGATGTTAATAATGCATTAGTTAATCTTAAACTAAGATTATTAAATGCTGTAGAAGCTTTGTTCATAATTAGTAAATACATTAACTAACGAAACCTTATTGTGAAGCGTATATATATATATATATATATATATATATATATATATATATATATATATATATATATATATATTTATTTGTGTGTGTATATGAGCAATTCCAGCGTTATGGATGTGACATTTGCAGTAAAAAACTAAAAACATAAATTCACATAGAAATTATATGTTAACATCATATTGAAACATCTGTTTATATTTTCCAGAACAACTGACCACAGAGGTAATGAAAATATCAATTTGTAAACATGTTTTTTTACTTTAAATGAGGAAAATAAACATGCGTTATGGATGTGACCAAAAAAGTCTGCGAGATTGCAGTACACTCAGTGAGGCCTCTGTGAATGTACTACACCCTTTCAATTCTTAAAATTACAGTAGGGTGATTTACTGTAAATACTTTTCTTCAATAATTGTGTACTGTAAAATTATGAATGAAGATATGGGTAAAATCTCACCTGTATAAGTCAGTGAGGCCTCTGTGAATGTACTACACCCTTTAAAATCTTAAAATTACAGTAGGGTGATTTACTGTAAAAAAATTTCTTCAATATTTGTGTACTGTACAAATATAAATGAATATATGGGTAAAATCTCACCTGTAGTAAGTCAGTCTGGCCTTAATGAATGTACTACAGCCTTTAAAATCATAAAATTACAGTAGGGTAGTTTACAGTAATTATTTGTCTTAAATATTTGTGTACTGTAAAACTAGGAATGAAGATATGGGTAAAACCTCAAGTGTAGTAGGTCAGTCTGGCCTCTGTGAATGTACTACACCCTTTAAAATCATAAAATTACAGTAGGGTGATTTACTGTAAATATTTTTATTCAATATTTGTGTACTCTAAAATATGAATGAAGATATGGGTAAAATCTCACCTGTAGTAAGTCAGAGAGGCCTCTGTGAATGTACTACACTGTTTAAAATCATAAAATTACAGTAGGGTGATCACACTTTGTGGAAATTCTGTGAATTAAACTACACAACCCAAAAGAAATATTGCTTATCAAATGCATAAAAGATGGCTCTCTATAGAATAAAATAGATTTAATATTTTATTTGACATTTTTGCATTTATGAGGAAAAAGCTCCGTTATGGATGTGACGGATGTGAAATTGTTACTTGTGTGATTTTGGTCAATCAAATATAATAGTTTGAATACACTGACAGAGACATTTTTGAGTATTTCTAAAGCACTGTAAAATACTTGCTTACACAAAAAACTGTTTATTTTGGTGAAAACTTCATGGCAAGGTTGACATTTGCATGGAATTGCTCACATATATATTTTTTGAATATATTGTACTTAATGCATTAACATAATATAGCTTTCTCTATTTTTATAAGGAAAATGTATTTTAAAAATAATTTAGGCTATTGTATTAATGTGAAGAAATTATTATTATTATTAAGCATTAATGCACTAAGATAAATACTAAAATAAATATGAACTGAATGGTAAATATACAGGGAGTGCAGAATTATTAGGCAAGTTGTATTTTTGAAGATTAATTTTATTATTGAACAACAACCATGATCTCAATGAACCCAAAAAACTCATTAATATCAAAGCTGAATATTTGTGGAAGTAGTTTTTAGTTAGTTTTTAGTTTGAGCTATTTTAGGAGGATATCTGTGTGTGCAGGTGACTATTACTGTGCAGAATTATTAGGCAACTTAACAAAAAACAAATATATCCCCATTTCAATGATTTATTTTCACCAGTGAAACCAATATAACATCTCAACATTCACAAATATACATTTCTGACATTCAAAAACAAAACAAAAACAAATCAGTGACCAATATAGCCACCTTTCTTTGCAAGGACACTCAAAAGCCTGCCATCCATGGATTCTGTCAGTGTTTTGATCTGTTCACCATCAACATTGCGTGCAGCAGCAACCACAGCCTCCCAGACACTGTTCAGAGAGGTGTACTGTTTTCCCTCCTTGTAAATCTCACATTTGATGATGGACCACAGGTTCTCTATGGGGTTCAGCTCAGGTGAACAAGGAGGCCATGTCATTAGTTTTTCTTCTTTTAGACCCTTTCTTGCCAGCCACGCTGTGGAGTACTTGGACGCGTGTGATGGAGCATTGTCCTGCATGAAGATCATGTTTTTCTTGAAGGATGCAGACTTCTTCCTGTACCACTGCTTGAAGGTGTCTTCCAGAAACTGGCAGTAGGACTGGGAGTTGAGCTTGACTCCATCCTCAACCCGAAAAGGCCCCACAAGCTCATCTTTGATGATACCAGCCCAAACCAGTACTCCACCTCCACCTTGCTGGCGTCTGAGTCGGACTGGAGCTCTCTGCCCTTTACCGATCCAGCCACGGGCCCATCAAGACTCACTCTCATTTCATCAGTCCATAAAACCTTAGAAAAATCAGTCTTGAGATATTTCTTGGCCCAATCTTGACGTTTCAGCTTGTGTGTCTTGTTCAGTGGTGGTGGTTTTTCAGCCTTTCTTACCTTGGCCATGTCTCTGAGTATTGCACACCTTGTGCTTTTTTTTTTTTTTACTATTTAACATTTGCACATTTAAAAATTGCACATATTCATTGCACTGATTCATTTATTCTAACTGTACATACCCATGTACATTGTAATTATGTACACACCCACTGTACATATACATTTGTAATTGTTTATATATCTGCACACTTCTGATTATTAATAGCAACCTGTACATGTATCCATCTATTGTAAATCTCTGTTCATAGCCAACACAACCTGTATATAATGTTCATAGTACATCCATTTGTAAATATCACCATAGTTTTTCTATAACTGCACTTTATAACTTATACCTGTATCCTGCACTTGCTGCTATTGCACTCCTGGTTAGACCTAAACTGCATTTCGTTTCCTTGTACTTGTACATGTGTAATGACAATAAAGTTGAATTTAATCTAATCTAATCTAATTTTGCCAAAGGAAAGGAAGTTGCCTAATAATTATGCACACCTGATATAGGGTGTTGATGTCATTAGACCACACCCCTTCTCATTACAGAGATGTACATCACCTAATATGTTTAACTGGTAGTAGGCTTTATACAGCTTGGAGTAAGACAACATGCATAAAGAGGATGATGTGCTCAAAATACTCATTTGCCTAATAATTCTGCACTGCCTGTATACAGTACCATACAGTATATATATATATATATATATATATATATATATATATATATATATATATATATGGGTGGTTCTAGAATTGCAGATATTAGGTTCAAAAACAAAAAAATACCACAAATTACATCAAGTTACCTCTAAAAATAATATTTGTATGTCTATTAAGGGACATTTTGTCTTAAAAATATGAACTTAAAGACTCATATAGCTATTGTTGACGGTCTCCACCTCTTGAATCACACATTCAGCTTCAATTATCATCAAATAATGAATCAAATGTTCATGTTTTGTGTGTGTTTACTCTGCTGAGTTAATTAAACATTTGCATGAAACATCAATTTTCAGTTTTATTTCTCATTCATTTTCTTTTCGGCTTAGTCCCTTTATTTATCAGGGGTCGCCACAGCGGAATGAACCGCCAACTTATATAGCATATGTTTTACGCAGCGGATGCCCTTCCAGCTGCAACCCATCACTGGGAAACACCCATACACACTCATACACTAGAGCAATCCAACTTAGTTGATCAATTCCCCTATAGCGCATGTGTTTGGACTGTGGGGGAAACCGGAGCAACCGGAGGAAACCCGCGCCAAGATGGGGAGAACATGCAAACTCCACACAGAAACACCAACTGACCCAGCCGAGACTCAAACCAGCGACCTTCTTGCTGTGAGGCGACAGCACTACCCACTGCGCCACCGTGCAGCCTCATTTACTATCATTCCAGTTTAAGGAAAATGAATGAAAAATGCTTGAAATGTGCCACAATTCTGGAAAGAGACTACATATTTATTTATTTTAAAGAGGTATCGCTTGATTGATTGAACATTTAGTGTATTTTATGCATTTGACAGATGCAAGGTGACTCTTCAGAATATATACGGCACATAAAGGGAGTCAGTGTTGATTTGATTTTCTGTGTATTATTCCCTAAACACATCATTACTGATTTATCTGTTAAACACAAACAGCTCGATCAAAAACAATCTGGGTTTGCTCTCAATGCGCAGCTGCTGATTTACACACACACACACACACACACACACACACACACACACACACACACACACACACACACACACACACACACACACACACACACACACACACACACACACACACACACACACACACACACACACACTCAATGTCAGCATGTCATTATAATACTCAGATAATAATAAATTGTATTCTGAGAATGCTGATTCACATGTCAGTCACACTCAGGGGGCGGGACTAAGCTTATTTTCAAAGCTCACTTCCGGTGCGTCTCAATCAGCACCCTTGTTCACTAGTCTGTGCACTGATCAAGTCACTATCCATTTAAAATGCTGTCTCAATCACAATATTGTTCTAATCCACTGAAAAGTCCCACAATGTGCTGTGAAAATCAGAGCCCATTGATACGCACTGTATATGTGCCCTTAACGGAAGTTCAGAAGAGCAAAATATGAGTCACGTGACCCAGTGCTAACGCTGATGATTTACCTGTCGAGTGAGCAGCGCTATGAAACAGCCATTATTATGATCTGAAGGCTCCAGTGTGAAGAATCTGCTCTTCATCTCCTCCGACTCCTCATTCTCAGAGCTGCAGGCTTGTAGGAGAGCTGGACAACTCAAGCTGACACACACACACACACACACACAGAGCGAGAGAGAAAGGGCGAGGCTAATAATGAATACACAGCTGATTGGATCACAGGTAAAAAATGGGCGTGGTTAATCATGACTATACAGCTGATTAGTGTACAGAGAGAAAAGGCGGGGCTAATTATGACAACACAGCTGATTGGATCATAGAGAGAAGGGGCGGGGCTAATCATGACTACACAGCTGATTGGATCACATAGAGAAAATGGGCGAGGCTAATCATCACCAAACCCCTGATTAGATTAAAGGGAGGGGCGGGGCTAGTCATGACTACACAGCTGATTGGATCACATAGAGAAAATGGGCGAGGCTAATCATCACCAAACCCCTGATTAGATTAAAGGGAGGGGCAGGGCTAGTCATGACTACACAGCTGATTGGAGCACAGAAATAAAGGGCGGAGCTAGTCATGACTACACAGCTAATTGGAGCCCAGAGAGAAAATGGGCGAGGCTAATCATCACCAAACCCCTGATTAGATTAAAGGGAGGGGCAGGGCTAGTCATGACTACACAGCTAATTGGAGCACAGAAATAAAGGGCGGGGCTAGTCATGACTACACAGCTGATTGGAGCACAGAAATAAAGGGCGGGGCTAGTCATGACTACACAGCTGATTGGAGCACAGAAATAAAGGGCCGGGCTAGTCATGACTACACAGCTGATTGGAGCACAGAAATAAAGGGCGGAGCTAGTCATGACTACACAGCTGATTGGAGCACAGAGAGAAAATGGGCGAGGCTAATCATCACCAAACCCCTGATTAGATTAAAGGGAGGGGCGGGGCTAGTCATGACTACACAGCTGATTGGAGCACAGAGAAAAAAAGGGCGAGGCTAATCATCACCAAACCCCTGACTGGATGAAAGGGAGGGGCGGGGCGGGGCTAATCGTTACAACATTATTTCAGTTCTCACTAATTTGATTTGTTGTCAAGAACATGATAACATTATTTCTGCTGACGCACACACACACACTGACCTGTAGGGCGGCGCTGTGGTGGGATTCTCCTGTGTGTGTGAGAGGACCGTCTGCAGCACCTCCTCATTCTCCTCTGAGTAAACAGAACAGGTGGAGTACAGCACCGCCCGTACCTGAGGAACTACACACACACACACACACACACACTCCATTTACATTCACTGTTCGTTGACGGCTACAATTGATTCACACTGGCCGTTAAATAACGATGTGTTAAACGTAATTTGCAGGGAGGGACGGATCTTCATGCTCAATAACCACTGATAAATGGATCTCAGACACACACCAGATCAATACAACACAAATCACTGCTGAAAGTATGGCCGTCAATACAGGGAGACACGTTCAAATCACTCATGATGATATTTAAAACCAGTAGATCAGCTACCATCCTAAACTCAACCCTCACGGCAAACAATCTGCACTTTTACATCTTCAAAATACTCCATTCTGTCTGATTTATGAGCCCATTTTCTCATTGGCACCAAACAAAATGTCCCCACAAGGTCAAAATTGACTGGTATTGCTATACATGTGGGGACATTTAGCGCCAACAATGTAAGAAATACAAGGTACGCACACATTCTCTCTCTCTCTCTTACACACACACACACAGACACACACACTCACAGTGGACGGCGTGCTGCAGCTCTTTCCTCTGCTGAGCTGCGAGTGTCTGGAGTTTCTCTGGAGAGATGGAACCCTGAGACAGATCCAGCAGGAGCCGCGGGTCTGAAACCAGTCCAGAACATCTAAGACTCAGCGAGATGAGTGTGTGTGTGTGTGATTATATGCCTGTGTCTTGTGTTTATGTGTCTGTGTCGTGTGTGTGAGTGTGTGTCTGCCGTATGTTGTAAGTTCTGACTGTTTGTGTGTCTGTTTGTTTGTCTGTGTGAGTGAGTGAGTGCGTGCGTCTGCACGTGAGCCAGTATGTGTGTGTGTGTGCTATGTATGTCTGTCATTGTGTGTGTGTTAGTATGCGTGCGTGTATGTCTGTGTGTATGTATGTGTGTAGTATATATATGTGTGTGTCTGTATCTCTGTGTGTGAATATGGACATGTGTGTGTGTGAGAGAGTGTGTATGTCTATGTGTGAGTCTGTATGTGTATTTATATGTCTGTGTGCGCAAGTGTGTGTGTGTGTGTGTGTAAGTATGAGTGTCTGTTTGTTAGTATGTGTATATATGTGTTTGTGTGTGTGTGCGCACCTCTCTTCTCCTGCATGATGTAATCCACAGGGTTGCTGACTGCAGACAGTGAACAGGCCGGCACCAGAAACAGCACAGCGACCTTCAGCAGACGCACATCACACACTTCCAGAGACTCCAGAGACACAGAGAGCAGCTGCACATCTGAAAACACACACATTTTTTTCAGCTTCATAACAAAAACACACACATTTATAATGCAAAATCTACACTCACCAGCCACTTTATTAGGTACACTTACTAGTACCGGGTTGGACCCCTTTTGCCTTCATATCTGCCTTAATCCTTCATGGCGTAGATTCAACAAGCTACTGGAAATATTCCTCAGAGATTTTGCTCCATATTGTCATGATAGCATCACACAGTTGCTGCAGATTTGTCGGCTGCACATCCATGATGCCAATCTCCCGTTCCACCACATCCCAAAGCTGCTCTATTGGATTGAGCTCTGGTGACTGTGGAGGCCATTTGACTACAGTGAACTCATTGTCATGTTCAAGAAACCAGTCTGAGATGATTGGCGCTTTATGACATGGTGCGTTATCCTGCTGGAAGTAGCCATCAGAAGATGGAGACACTGTGCTCATAAAGGGATGGACATGGTCAGCAACAATACTCAGGTAGGCTGTGGCGTTGATGCTCAATTGGTACTAATGGACCCAAAGTGTGCCAAGAAAATCTCCCCCACACCATTACACCACCACCACCAGCCTGAAGCGCTGATACAAGGCAGGATGATCCATGCTTTCATGTTGTTGAGGCCAAATTCTGACCCGACCATCCGAATGTGGGAGCAGAAATGGAGACTCATCAGACCAGGCAACGTTTCTCCAATCTTCTCTTGTCCAGTTTTGGTGAGCCTGTGTGAATTGTAGCCTCAGTTTCCTGTTCTTAGCTGACAGGAGTGGCACCCGGTGTGGTCTTCTGCTGCTGTAGCCCATCCGCCTCAAGGTTGGACGTGTTGTGTGTTCAGAGATGCTCTTCTGCAGACCTCGGTTGTAACGAGTGCTTATTTGAGTTACTGTTGCCTTTCTATCAGCTGGAACCAGTCTGGCCATTCTCCTCTGACCTCCAGCATCAACAAGGCATTTGCGCCCACAGAACTGCCGCTCACTGGATATTTCCTCTTTGTCGGACCATTCTCTGTAAACCCTAGAGATGGTTGTGCGTGAAAATCTCAGTAGATCAGCAGTTTCTGAAATACTCAGAGCAGCCCATCTGGCACCAACAACCATGCCATGTTCAAAGTCACTTAAATCCCCTTTCTTCCCCATTCTGATGCTCGCTTTGACCTGCAGCAGATCGTCTTGACCATGTCTACATGCCAAAATGCATTGAGTTGCTGCCATGTGATTGGCTGATTAGAAATTTTCGTTAACGAGCTGTTAGACAGGTGTACCTAA
>LR812532.1:976669-989169 GCA_903798195.1 Danio kyathit
TATTTCCTCTCTACATCTATCTTCATTTGGAAGAACGCTTCCTGCTACTAAAAAGCTCTAGCTCTAAAAAACTTTACAGCATTACGCTTTCAACCTAGCAACATGGACATAACCAACAAACATCTACAACTTCAACCAGAGCCCTGCTCTCCCTGAGACTTCAGCCATAGCCACTGCAATGAAGCCCAACTCTTACTGCTCTCTTAGCAGTCCACCTGTGGTAACGTACATAGCATGCCTTAAGGGGAAGCCTCGCAAAATAACTACTCTCCAGCAAGACTAAACATTTTGTATATCTTTACAAAGGCGTGACTAGAATAATTTAAACCTTTTTAAAAAGACACAAACACTATGGACTAGTGTCCTCCGTTGAACTGTGTCCAACCAGCAATTATAACAAACCAAATAAACCCACCTCTCAAGCCTCCGGCCTGTCCAAAGGTCCATAACATTTTAACTGCTTGGAGTAATTCGACTGCAAGGATCAAAGCAATCCAATCCATAAAAACATTAGTCCATAACATTTTTATACGTTGATAAACATCCATGGATACACTGCTGTCATCCAAAATAGTCACTGGAGTGCGTTCAGTAAAGTAGCATCTTGTAGACAAACACTTGTAACTTGGTCTACAAAATGGCCGCTGACCTTTGCACTTTTGATTGACACTCCATTGAGCCAATAGCTGAAAGGAGAAGTGTCACTATTCAAGAGCTCTCAGAACATGAGATAGTCCCGCCCTCTCTCCTGATAGTTCATGAACAGACTCAGTTGCAAAGACTTTGTGCATAAATTGGGTCAGTTATGCTTCTAATTTTAATCATGTTAGGATTCCAAACGTAATGTTATTTAATCATGTTTTAAAGTAAAGCCCATAGCCAACATTCCATGGACACAGTTTCTAATAAGTACAGTTCAAGTACAAATCAAATGTCAACATCGTTTTCGAAGTCAAATCAATAAAAAAAAAAATAAATAAATAAATAAATAAATAAATAAAATAAAAATAAAAAAAATAAATAAATAAATAAATAAATAAATAAAATTAAATAAACAAACAGATAAATAAACCCCGCCACTTCCGACAGCTATTTAACTTCTGAAAATTACCCGGCTCATGAAATTATTCTACACAACGAACATTGAAGTCCGATCGTAATACGCCACAAGGATTTAAACTTATCACTTCACCTACTCTGCCTTCAAGAGGTATTTCCAGGACCACCAGCCAAGCCATGCTCCATATCCTCAGCTCCACCATCTCGTGGGGGGACAAATGTCTACCAAAAAATTTAAAACATTATCTGTCGATTCCTGTAAATATTCCTCACCTTGCTAGAGAACTGCGTTCTCACCCTGACACTAATCTTTCTGACTTTCTCATTTCAGGTCTAACCCACGGTTTCCACCGGGCGTCTCAGCTCTCCCTTCCATTAGTCTTTGTCCTAATCTTTAATCAGCTATTGCAGAACCCGAAACTGTCGATCATCTTATTTAAAAAGAGATCGACAACTACTTTATGATTGGACCATTCTCTGCCCCACCATTCAAGATTTTATGCATTAGTGCCATAAGCAGTGCAAGTCGCAAATTCTCCGACAAATGGATTCTATCTAATAATTTTAGAATCCCCTGTCTCATCCAACTTTTAGATGATATTCTAATCATCTCTCCCCCCACATCGCTTCCAGCCAAACACCTAGAGATCACCCAAAAGGTTTTCGCCAATCTAGGTATTCCTCTCACAGAGGCGGACCCAATACATCTATAGAATTTCTAGCATCAACTTGGATTCGCAAAATTTCCCTTCCTAAAGAGAAAATTGACCAAACCATTTCTCTTTTCCTTATAATTCAAGAAAAGGTCACCTATTTACAACTTACCTGCTCCAGCTCCCTATCACAGTCCACAATTTAGAAGACACAATTCTCTCACCAAACCCACCCGCAATGAACTCAGCTATGGATTGCATTCCTTAAGCTATGGAACGGCTGTTCCTTCGACAGCAATTTTGTTCTCACCCCATTAGTCATTAGCCTATATACTGATGCTGCCCCATCAGTTGGGTTCAAAGATTACTCGTAGGCCACTAGTTCGCCACCACATGGCCCCCTCAATCGATTTCCACTCCAGAAAACCATTGTTCATCAGCTTTCTTCAAACTGTACCCAGTGGTCGCTGCCGCCATACTATAGGGAGACGAATGGTCCACCTCTAGTATTCTCATTCATTGTGACAAAGAAACACCGTCCAATGCATAGAAAAAGGCTTTCCTACTCCCCAACCTTTAATGCTGCTTTTAAGACATCTTATTTTGACATTTGCCAAAAAACAATTTATCATGTCTGCTGAACACGTGCCAGGTTGCAAAACCAAATCACTGACTCTTTCTCATTTTTCTTTCCAGAACACTGGTCATTGGCTCCAGAAGTGGACCCCAACCCAACGCCTGTCCCTCCCTTTCCAGAAACGACATTACCTTAAGCCACCCCCTTTATAACTTCCACCAAACCCCATATCGCTTATCTTCCAAGTAGAAGCCCTCAGAGCCCTTCAGTCACACATCACAGCATGGAACATATTCAAACTCAACCCCTCACTCCACCCCACCATAACAGATCTAATTTTGTTCGATGAGGAAATATAGGGTTTCCTCATCCTGCAAAGTAAGACAGATCAATTCGACAAAGGACATGTCATTTACATCTCTGCCCTCACTCACCCCCTCCTAGCATACCTACACTTGAGGTGATCACAAGAAACAAACCCCCTAGCCCTCCCCTTTTTACTGACGACGCTAATCGTCCAGTATCATGTCTCGTTCCAGAAACACCTCAAAGTCCTCCGCCTCTCACGATTCCCTCCTTGACCATTTCCCAGCCATTCATTCAGAATTGGCTCTGCCACCACAGCAGCCATTAACAGGCTTTCCCAGCATCAGATCCAGACCCTCGGTCAATGGTCTTCTGAAGCTTTTCAAATCCTAAATTCGCCTCAGTCTTTTTATTTCAAACCCCAGTCGGTCCTATTAAACCTCTCAGCCCAATCTTGGCCACCCCTTTATCCTCTATCCAAAGCCATCTATCTGTCCATCCCTAGCAACCCCCTCTATGGCTCAGACTCCTGCAGGAGTCAATCTGAGCTTAGGCTCTGGTAGAGCCTCACCTATCACCCTCACCTTCCTGTTCCCCCTGCCAGCATTGAGTGCTTCCGCTGTTCCCTCCCAGGTCTTTACCCCTTGCCTTTGACTCTCGTCTAACCTCCTTGCTCCATCAGCACCACCACAAGCCCAGACTCCCGCAGGGGTCAACACGAGCTTTGGCTCTCGCAAGAGCCTCACCTATCACCCTCACCTTTCCGTTGCCCCTGCCAGGGTTGAGTGCTTCCAGTGTTTCCCTCCCAGCTTTACCCCTTGCCTTAGACTCTCATCTAACCTCCATGCTCCATCTTAGCATTATCCTAAGCTCAGACTCCCGCAGGGGTCAACACGAGCTTTGGCTCTCGCAAGAGCCTCACCTTTCACCCTCACCTTTCTGTTTCCCCTGCCAGTGTTGAGTGCTTCCACTGTTTCCCTCGCAGCTCTTTACCCCTTGCCTTTGAATCTCATCTAACCTCCTTGCTCCATCTAAGCATTACCATAAGGTCAGACTCCTGCAGGAGTCAACATGAGATTTGGCTCTCGCAAGAGCCTCACCTTTCACCCTCACCCTTCCTTTCCCCTTGCCAGCGTTGAATGCTTCCACTGTTCCTTCCCAGCTCTTAACCCCTTGCCTTAGACTCTCATCACAGGAGTCAGCACAAGCTTCTGCCCTTACACCTCTTACCTATCCCCCTCACCTCCCTGTTTCCACTGCCAGCATTGAGTGCTTCCGCTGCATCAGTTTATTTATTCTGTATAGTCATTCACCAGTATCTACATTTGTTTATTCTGCATAGTAGCTCATTAGCATTTCATGTTTATTATATTCTGTATTTTGCATAGTAATCTCATTACCTCCAACAGCCTCTCCCCTTTTCTTCCCCCCTGCCAGCGTTGTGTGCTCCCGCTGCTTTAGTATCTTTCTTATTCCATAGTTTGTATATTCTGTATAGTAATTGTATTGCATATTTGTGTTACTTACAGCTGCTCTCCCCCTATTTTTTCCTGCCAGCATCAAGTGCTTCCGCTGCTTTAATTAATTTATTCTGCATAGTAGTTTGCTATTGTCTTCTATGTCTTATATTGTGTCTTTTGCATATTAATCGTATAGTACTGTATATCTGTGTCCACTTCCAGCTACCTTCCTTTTCCCATTCCAGTGTTGAGTGCTTCCGCTGCACCAGTTTATTTATTTTCCATATAGTTATTCAGCAACTGTCTACATTTGTGTTTATTCTGCATAGTAGTCCATTACTATTTTGTTTATTATATTGTGTATTTCGGCATAATAATCATGTCACTTCCAGCAGCTCTCCCCTTTCTTTCCCCTTGCCAACGTCGAGTGCTTCTGCTGCCCAGCCCTTTACTCCTTACCTTTTTATCCAACCTCCTTTCTCCACCTTAACATTACCCTAAGCTCCGACTCCCGCAGGACTTTATACGAGCTTTGGCTCTCGCAAGAGCCTCACCTATCGCCCTCACCTTCCTGTTTCCCCCTGCCAGCGTTGAGTGGTTCCTTTGCATCAGTTTTATTCTGTATAGTTATTCACCAGTATCGCCATTAACCTGTTTATTCTGCATAGTAGTTCATTAGCATTCCATGTTCATTATATTTTGTATTTTGCATAGTAACTATGTTACCTCCAACAGCTCTCCCTTTTTCTTTCCCTTTGCCAGCGTTGTGGGCTCCCGCTGCATTAGTATCTTTTTATTGCTTAGTTTGTATATTCTGTATAGTAATAGTATAGCATATGTGTGTTACTTGCAGCCGGTCTCCCTCCCGTTTATTTTTCTGCCAGGGTCGAGTGCTTTCGCTGCTTTAGTGCATTCATTAAGCATAGGAGTCCACTAGTATGTTTCATGTCTATATTGTATTGTTCATATATTTTATCTGTGTTACTTCCAGCTGCCTTCCCCTTTCTTTTCCCATGCCAGTGTCAAGCTACCTGCCAGCATTGAGTGCTCCTGCTGCATTCTGTATAGTTGTATATTCCGTACAGTAATTTTATAGCATACTTATGTTTCTTCCAGCTTCTCTCCCCTTTCTTTCCCCCAGCAGCGTCGAATATTTCTGCTGCCAAATCTCTTCCCTCTTAATCAGCCAACTCCACACCCTTCTCTATCACCTCTCACAAACCTTCTTTTAAGCACTGACTCCCACAGAAGCCCTACTTAAGCCCCAACTCTCCCATGAGTCTCCCCCACCTACACTCCTAGCCACACTCAGACTCCCGCAGGAGTCAAACTTAGCCTCCAATATTTATTTCATAGCCACCAGACCTACCCTGGCCTTCACACACTCCCTAGAAAAGCTTATCCCCACACCAACTCTTCACGTTATATCCAGCAGCCTGATATAGCGCTTTTTCTTTGCACTTTGGGGAGTTCCTGTTGTAAATACGCGGCTGCTGTCCCGAGCGATTATCATTTGCTTTTGGGGAGTTGAGATCGACCTGAGCTCAATTTCCCCTCGCCATGTGAAAGGGGGGAGCCCTGGGCCCGAGGATCCCTTGAGCTCAGGGCTCTCTCCCGGGACAGCATGCCAAACAAGCTATGTGATAAATCATGAGCTAAGTGTGAACTCTTGAAGTGAAGTTTAATTTTAAACTAATTTCGAGAGGAGCATGTGCTCATGATTGACCCAGCTGGCCCACATTAGCTAATCATGATCTTCCAATCAAAGCACCCCAAGTCACTATATATATATATATCCTTATTTCCTCTCTACATCTATCTTCATTTGGAAGAAACCCCCCTCCTCCCCTTCTTCCACCTTTATCCAGAATGGGCGGCACGGTGGCCCAGTGACTAGCACTGTTGCCTCACAGCAAGAATACCAATGGCGTCAGGTCCTTGCTGGGTCATCTGGTATTTCTGTGCGGAGTTTGCATATTCTCCCCGTGTCCGCGTGGGTTTCCCCCGGGTTCCCCGGTTTCCTCCCACCGGCCAAATATGCTCTATAATAAGCCTAAATCTTTTTCTAATGTCTTACTCTCAAGAAGTTCACCTTAGCCTCAGCAGCGGGGGAGTTTGAGATCGACCTGAGCTCAATTTCCCCTCGCCATGTGAAAGGGGGGAGCCCTGGGCCCGAGGATCCCTTGAGCTCAGGGCTCTCTCCCGGGACAGCATGCCAAACAAGCTATGTGATAAATCATGAGCTAAGTGTGAACTCTTGAAAGGACATTCATTCATTCATTTTCCTTCGGCTTAGTCCCTTATTCATCAGGGGTCAGCCACCCCGGAATGAACCGCCAACTATTCCAGCATATGTTTTATGCAGCGGATGCCCTTCCAGCTGCAATCCAGTACTGGGAAACACCCATACACCTAAAGAACAGTGAATATTTAAAAATTGTGACACAAATCAATATTAGTCTTGTTTCTCTTTCTTATTTGTAAATGTCCACTGTACAAAAGTCGTGACAACTTGACTTGAACTTAATTTAGAAAGTTAATCAGGTTTCAGCTTATTCTTTTAAGTTAAACAAATTCTAACCTGATGTTTTACGTCTGCTTAAAGTGACTTGTTAGGTTAAATTAATTCAACTGAAAAATGTAAGTGAAGAACACATGTTTTACAGTGTACTAATTGTGTGTGTTTTGTTTTATGTAATCTGCAATGCTTTGGCAATACTTCACAAGTCATGCCAACAAAGCTCGATTAAACTGCATTGAATTGAATTGAGGGGCGGCACTGTCTCCTCACACTGTCGTGGGTGTTTCCCAATGCTGGCTGGAAGGGCATCCGCTGCATACAACATATGCTGGATAAGTTGGCGATTCATTCCACTGTGGCGACCCCGGAGATAGAGACTAAGCCAAAGGAAAATGAATGAATGAATTTAAGAGAGAGCTTTACATGTGGCTGTTTTCAGATTTTAGCCGCTTCAGCAGGTACAGCATCATCTGAAGGACTCCCATAAATGATGCGTGAGTGTGTGAGTGTGTGTGTGTGTGTGTGATAAGGCTCTTATCTTGATTGACAGCTGTGATCTTCCTCTCCGCCCATTAGACACTTCTATGAAACCCAGACACATCAGCAAATACAATCATGAGTTTACCAGCAGGTGTTGGTGTATATGGAGATATAAACTCACTCTATCACACGCTCTCTCTCTCTCTCTCTCTCTCTCTCTCTCTCTCTCTCTCTCTCTCTCTCTCTCTCTCTCTCTCTCTCTCTCTCTTTTAAATTTAAAATTAAAATGGCATGAATTATACAGTATTGCCAAAGCAATTATACAATACATAAAAAAACCTGTAAAAAATTAAGCAAACAGGTACATGTATACTATATACAAAGTAAATAAATAACAATAAAAAGAAATTAAATTGTTTTTTTAAATAAAAATAAGTTTTAAAAAGTAAAAAAAGAGTATTTAAGACTTAAAAAATAAAAAACAACAACAATAATAATAAATAAATAAAATAAATATATAAAAATAGTAGTAGTAGTAGTAGTAATAATAGTAATAATGATAATAATATTAATAAAAAAATATATATATATTAAAATAATATTATTAGTAGTAATAATAATAATAAAAATAATAATAAAACTAAATAAAATAAATAAATATATAAAAATAATAGTAGTAGTAGTAATAATAGTAATAATGATAATAATATTATTAAAAATATATATATATTAAAATAATATTATTAGTAGTAATAATAATAATAAAAATAATAATAAAACTAAATAAAATAAATAAATATATAAAAATAATAGTAATAATAAAAAAATAAATAAATATAATAGTAATAATAATGATAACAATAATAAATATAACAAATTTGTACAACAGACAAAATCTCTCTCTTTGTCTGTATATGGAGGTCTCTCTCTCTCTCCTTCTCTCTCCTGCTGATCCACTCATTAACCCTCTGATCAATTAATTGTGTTCAGACATTTAACATCTACACCTAATGAGAGGTAATGACCTCCAGTGGAGCACATTAGCCATTAATAACCCAATCAGCTCAGCCTGTGGGTGTGGCCACATCACAGTCCCTGTCCAATCAGAAGAGAGCAGAGGGTGGGGGGTTAAGGAGGAGGCTGGAATTGCGGCCCAGAAACGGTGGTCATCACATCGATCACTTTTACAGCAGTTTCTGGTTTGACAGAATAAATCTGAACCTTTACAGCAGCTCCTGGCTGGACCAATGTCTGACAGAGTAAATCTGCAGCCTCACTAACACTCTGGAGCTCAAGTTCAGTGAAAATGATGTCTACAGCAGAGGAGAAATGCTGCAGTTCACAGCCATATGCTGACTATACACTCATTTTGTATATTAATGTGTTCTAAACATATAATTGCTTTGGAGCAGTGATGCCATAATAAAAATAATTAACTAATAAAATTATATATATATATATATATATATATATATATATATATATATATATATATATATATATATATATATATATATATATATATATATATATAAGAAGAGTCATGAAACAGAACAAATGATATATTGCATGTAGATGAAGTCATGAAACAGAACAGATGATTTAATAAATGTAGGCGGAGTCATAAAACACAATGGATAATGTAATGAATGTGGGAGGAGCTATGAAACAGAATGATTGATTTAATAATTGAAGGCGAAGTCATGAAACAGAACGGATGATGTAATAAATGTGGGTGGAGTCCATGAAACAGAACGGATGATGTAATAAATGTAGGCGGAGTCATGAAACACAATGGATAATGTAATGAATGTGGGAGGAGCTATGAAACAGAATTATTGATTTAATTATTGAAGTCGAAGTCATGAAACAGAACGGATAATGTAATAAATGTGGGTGGAGTCCATGAAACAGAACGGATGATGTAATAAATGTGGGTGGAATCCATGAAACAGAACGGATGATGTAATAAATGTAGGCGGAGTCATGAAAACAATGTGAGAGAGCAAATGATGGGCGGAGTCAAGAAACAGAGTGGCTGATGTAAAAATTGTGGGGGGAGTCATGAAACCGATCGCATGATGTAATATATGTGGGTGGAGTCATGAAACAAAACAGATGATGTAATAAATGTAGGCGGAGTCATGAAACAGAACCGATGATGGAATAAATGTGGGTGGAGTCATGAAAACAATGTGGGAGAGCAAATGATGGGCGGAGTCAAGAAACAGAGCGGCTGATGTAAAAATTGTAGGTGGAGTCATGAAACCGACCGGATGATGCAATATATGTGGGTGGAGTCATGAAACAAAACAGATGATGTAATAAATGTAGGCGGAGTCATGAAACAGAATGGATGATGTAATAAATGTGGGTGGAGTCTTGAAACTGGATGATGTAATAAATGTGGGCGGAGTCATGAAAATAATGTGGGAGAGCAAATGATGGGTGGAGTCAAGAAACAGAGCGGCTGATGTAATAATTGTGGGCGGAGTCATGAAACCAATCGGATGATGTAATTATATGTGGGTGGAGTCATGAAACAGAACAGATAATGTAATATATGAGCCCTGTGATGAACGACAGCACAGAAAAGAACAGCAAATAAAAGCAGAAAGAGAGCAGCATGACGGATGAACACAATGACCAGAGATCTACTCCTCTTCTTTATCTGTGTGATGTGGTGAACACACTCCTCTGTCTGCTGATTCTGGCCCAGAGTTGTTTTAATCAGGTGATTTGCATGAGTTGCTGCAGGCTCTGGATCTCCTGCAGGCTGATATTTACCACTCAAGGACAAAAGCACAGTCAACCCTGAGGATTTTCTGTTCAGCTAAAAAGCCTTTATCTCCTCCAGTGAACTGCGACAGTCCCAGAAATCTGTGGACGTGTGTCTGTGTGTGTGTGCATTCGCAGGCCTGATGAAAACTGATGAAGCGCCGGACGCACAGGAGCATCGTGTTATTGGCCAATAGGAGTCAGCTGACCTTTACACGGCTTCATCTGCAGCTCAGATTATTAGAGTATGTTTTAGAGTATGTTTAACAAGAATACACACACATATATATATATATATATATTTCAGTGTTTATACTTCTATCTGTAGTGATGCACAAACATAGAAATTCCAGACAATTCCAGGTGAAGTCATGAAACAAACTGATGATGTAATAAATGTGGGCAGAGTCATGAAACAGGACGAATGATGTAATGTGGGCAAAGTCATGAAACAAATGGATGATGTAAAAAAATGTGGGCGGAGTCATGAAACAGAATGAATGATGTAATACGGGCAGATGATGTAATGTGGGTGGAGTCATGAAACTGAGCAGATGTCATAAATGCGGGTGGAGTCATTAAAGAGCAGATGATGTAATACATGTGGGCGGAGTCATAAAGCAGAACAGATGATGTAATACATGGCGGAGTCATGAAACAACAGATGATGTAATAAATGTGGGCGGAGTCAGGAAACAGAATGGATAATGTAATACATGTGGGCGGAGACATTATACAACAGATGATGTAATACATGTGGGTGGAGTCATGAAACAGAAAGGATGATGCAGGGGATGTGGGCGGAGTCATGAAACAAAATGAATGATGTAATAAACGTGGCCGGAGTCATGAAACCGAATGATGTAAAGTGGGTGAAGTCATTGAACTAAACAGATGATGTAATAAATATGGGCGGAGTCATAAAACATATGGATGATGTCACAAATGTGGGCGGAGTCATGAAACAACACCTGATGTAATAAATGTAAGTGTAGTCATGGATCAACAGATGATGTAATACATGTGGGCGTGGTTATGAAACAAAATGAATGATGTAAGAAATGTGGGCGGAGTCATAAAACTGAGCAGATGATGTAATATGGGTGGAGTCATGAAACAGAATGAATGATGTAATTAATGTAGGCGGAGTCATG
The DNA here is from genome assembly GCA_903798195.1 of Danio kyathit. Classification (NCBI taxonomy): domain Eukaryota; kingdom Metazoa; phylum Chordata; class Actinopteri; order Cypriniformes; family Danionidae; genus Danio; species Danio kyathit. Next base: position 987,658 of record LR812532.1, read on the forward strand.
AAACTGAGCAGATGATGTAATCAATGTGGGCGGAGTCATGAAACTGAGCAGATGATGTAATTAATGTAGGCGGAGTCATGAACTGAGCAGATTATGTAATATGGGCGGAGTCATGAAACAGAATGAATGATGTAATTAATGTAGGCGGAGTCATGAAACTGAGCAGATGATGTAATCAATGTGGGCGGAGTCATGAAACTGAGCAGATGATGTAATATGGGCAGAGTCATGAAACAGAGCGAATGATGTAATTAATGTAGGCGGAGTCATGAAACTGAGCAGATGATGTAATCAATGTGGGTGGAGTCATGAAACTGAGCAGATGATGTAATATGGGCGGAGTCATGAAACAGAACGAATGATGTAATTAATGTAGGCGGAGTCATGAACTGAGCAGATGATGTAATATGGGCGGAGTCATGAAACGAACGAATGATGTAATAAATGTAGGCGGAGTCATGAAACTGAGCAGATGATGTAATCAATGTGGGTGGAGTCATGAAACTGAGCAGATGATGTAATATGGGCGGAGTCATGAAACAGAACGAATGATGTAATTAATGTAGGCAGAGGCATGAACTGAGCAGATGATGTAATCAATGTGGGCGGAGTCATGAAACAGAACGAACGATGTAATGAATGTGGGTGGAGTCATTAAAACAGAACGAATGACGCAGCGGATGTGGGTGGCACAGGAAACAGACTGGATGATGTAATAAATGTGGGTGAAGTCATTGTACAGAACAGATGATGTAATTAAATGTGGGCGGAGTCAAGAAACAACAGATGAGGTAATAAATGTGGGCGTGGTTATGAAACAGAACAGATGATGTAATGAATGTGGGCGGAGTCATAAAACAAAACAGAATATGTAATACATGTGGGCGGAGTCATGGAACAGAACAGATGACGTAATACATATGGGTGGAGTCACGAAACAAAACAAATTATGTAATAAATGTGGGTGGAGTCACGAAACGGTTTAATTATTTGTTAAAATAAATGTATTTATAAATTAATCTGAAATTAATTTTAATCTGCTAATTATGCATTCAAATTTATTAAAACATTTTATAATTTATTTATTTATGTACAAAAATGTAATTTATATGTGATATTAATAATAATAATAATAATTAATATTATTATTATTATCATTATACAATTTAAGTACATTTTTATTGTACAATAGTAATATAAATCTGTCATTATTTTTGACCTGATTGACATGAATAACAACAACAACATGTTGTTTTATTACTGCTAAAAAGTACATTTTAATATATAATAATAACACATTGCAGTCATAATTCCTCTAAAAGCTAAAGTAAACATTTACTTGGTCATCTTGTCGTGAACATCTTTCTGCTCAGAATATGTCTCAAATTAAATATGTATGAAATAGCTCTGGACATGACGTTGATGGGTTCATGCGCTCATTAGTGATGCTATCGATTAATCTGCGATCAATTCCTACATTATCTGTGATTGGCCTTTTCAGCGAATCAGATC
>LR812532.1:994169-1201865 GCA_903798195.1 Danio kyathit
TTCATTCTGCTGTGGCGACCACGGATTAATAAAAGGACTAAGCCGAAAAGAAAATGAATGAATGAATGAATGAACATGAGTTCTGTAGGAGGAAGACCACAACTTCGTCATCAAAATACACTTTTGTTTGTTGTGAATAAACGCCCTCTAGTGGACAAAATTACATGTTGTGCCTTTACAATGCTTTAAAATGTGCATTTTTATTCGATGTTTGACGAAACTTCAGAAACATCAAGAGTGGGCGGGGCATAGTGTAGCTCCACCCCTTGAAAATAAACAAACAATAGCGTTTGATCACAGCTCTGCCAGTGAAAGTGGTTGAGATCAAGTGCATCAAATAGAAAGCCAATGAAAATAAAGGGGCGGGGCATGTCAGATACTAGAGTGCATTTGATTGGTCAAGAAACTGAAGTATGAGGGCAAAAATCACTGACTCATTTAGGTGGAAGTGACAAACTGCAAGCTTTGGATGTTTATATCAGGTTTATATATACTAAATGCTAATTTAGTCACTGTTTTGGAGCACACTAGCTTATAGATATCCTTAAAGACTGACATACAGATTCTAACATCTAAAAAACCTTTAATATCTCACAATAATTAACACAAGTTATGGTTCACTGATTAGGATGTGCATTTTTTTTTTGCCTAAATCAGTCCTGACAGCTCTACAATATCACTCTAAATCACTGTTTCTCAACTGGTGGGTTTCCAGTGGAGTGTTTCCCACTCTTGGGTCGCGGGAACATTTTCAGTGGGTCGCGGAGTGTCTGGTCAAAAAAACAACAAAAGTTTAATTTTTAACTTATTTTGCTTATACCGGACTTTTATTTAGAAATGCGCGCGCGCAACAACCGTACCGACTACTTTCCCGATAAACATGATGATGATCCGTGGATAAGCAATCCCTTTGGAATCGACGTGGAAAGCGTCACGTTGCCGAGCAACAAAGAGAATCAGCTGGTGGAGCTGTCCTGTGATAAGATGCTGAAAAAGAAATTGAGTGAAGTAAAGCCTCTCCCAGTTTTGGTGGCACGAAGTGCTTTCTGAGTATTCGTCCCTTGCCATTCGTGCGACCAAATCCATCCTACCATTCAGCACTATATATTTGTGTGAAAGTGGCTTCTCTTCCTTGGTGCAGCTTAAGTCAAAGCAAAGGAACAGGTTGGACATAGAGCACGATCTTCGGGTCTACCATCACCCCAGACTTTAAAACTCTTATCAGGAGTAAAGCACATCCTCAGTTATCTCATTAGCTTCCCAATTTACTGTTAAGTGAAACAGATGTTTATAATTGCTGTCATATTAGATGTAAAAATGGTTATGATTGTTTTAATCATTTTACTGTAATTTGCTGATTTGTTCTGTTCAACAGGATCAGTCTTAATGTTTTATTAACAGTTCAGTTCATGGTAACTGAACCTTTTCTTACCCTTACTTTGTAATATTTCTATAATTTGATACATTTTGTTAAATGACAGCAATAAAATATTGTTTATTTGTAAGTATTGGTGACTTGTGATTTATCTGTCACTATTTGTGTATGTTAACAAATAAATACAAATTAATTATAATTCCTAAAATTATATTATAGTTTCTAAAAGGTTGGGTCGCGACTAGATGACCATGTAAAAATGTGGGTCCCATGGCCAAACCAGTTGAGAACCACTGCTCTAAATCACTGTTATAGCTTCATCAGAGTAATGAAAAGTCTTATTAATAATATTCGTTATTATTTTAATCAAAAGCCAACAGCGCAGCTTTAATAGTGACACATTACCCTGATGTATAGACTGTGTTGTGTTGTGTTGTGTTGTTCCAGCTCTGCATCTCAGTCTCTTGAGCACACAGAGACTCATTAGTTAGTTTAGTAGACTCTTCCTCGGCGATGATCGGCGCTCTCATTAAAGCAGTGGTTCCTCTGAGAACCGGCAGATTAAATATTCTGCTAAAAGGACTCGGTGGAAACCGACAGTGACAATCACACAGGACTACACCTGCTGTTTCTGCTTCATGGCTTTATCATCCTCTTACTGCATACTGATCAATGAGTAATAGGTGTGAATAAACATACTGAAAGACTCGATGTGATGACTGAAGGATCCTGCATTTGCATTGGAGTCTTATTAAATATGCTGGATGGAAAGTACAGCATGCACACAAAATAAACAAATGCGCTTGGTTGATGAGAATAATTTTTTCAAAGGCTTCTTGACTGAAGATCTTGCCTGCTTTTTCTGCAGTAACCTGGACAATTTCTCCACATTAGAGTCTAGGAAACTCGATTGACACTTACATTTGAGTGTGCTAAAGGCGAGCTGGTAGGCCGCCCGCTGAGACGCCTCATCCCGGGCGTCAGGAATGCTGACCTCTGACCTTTTCCCATAGCTGATGAGCCTGTGAGCGGCGGGTTTCTCCAGGTGTGAGCTCTGAAAGATGGCCGCAGCGTGCAGGTAAACCTGGTCTGTGGAGCCGGGACTCTCATCAGGATCGATCTGGATTACAGGAGGTTCTGGAGAGTCTCGATCCCGCAGAGAAAGATGCTTCAGGGCTGAGATTTGAGAGCAATGCTTCTGTGGACGCCGCACTGCACCGCTTTTCCTGACCATCCTGCTGGCTGACATTCACACACACGAAACACAAACTATCAAACACACAGGAAAATACACAGCTGAAGGCAAAATCATTCGCTCTCTTGTGAAATTTTAAACCTTTTAAAAATATTTCCCAAGTGTTGTTTAAGGGATTTACACATTTTTAAACACAATAGTTTTACTAACTTATTTCTAAAGACTAATTTCATGATGACAGCACATAATAGTTAGCTACTTATTTTTAAACATTCTAGTATTCAGCTTAATGTGGCATTTAAAGGCTTAACTAGGTTAATTAGGCAGGTTAGGGTCATTAGGCAAGTCATTGTATAACAGTGGTTTGTTCTGTAGACAATCTCTTAAGGGGGTTAATAATATTGACCTTAAAATGGCTTACAAAATTAAAAACTGCTTTTATTCTAGCCGAAATAAAACAAATATTCTCCAGAAGAACAAATATTATAGGAAATACTGTGAACAATTTCTGAATCTGTTCAACATAATTTGGGAAATATTTGAAAGAATAAAAATTCACAGGAGGGCAAAAACCTTTGTCTTACATTATTGACAAACATTTATTTACCAGATAGTTCACTCAATAATGAAAATTCTGTCATCGTTTACCTACCCTTCACTTGTTTCAAATCTTTATGACATTCTTTCTTCTCTTAAATTGAAAAGAAGATACTTTGAAATTGTTGGAAACCTGTAACCATTGACCTCCATAGTATTTGATTTTCTCACGGAGGTTGTCAATGGTTTTCAGCATTCTTCAAAATATCTTCTTTTGTGTGCAACAGAAGAAAGAAACTGATAAAGTTTAGGCACCACTTGAGTAAAAGTAAATAGTGAGTACATTTTAATTTTTGGGTGAACTGTTTATTTAAGATAAATGAAGAAAAATGACTTATCAGGTCTAATTTTTCCATAATAAATGTTAAGAAAATTGGGGAAATAATAACTATCAGAGTCTTATATATATATTTGAAAGTACTTCATACATTTTCTTTTTGGTTTAATCCCTTTATTAATCAGGGGTCGCCACAGCGGAATGAACCACCAACTTATCCAGGATATGTTTGCCCTTCCAGCTGCAACCCAGTACTGCAAAATGAATGTACTTGAATTAAGCATATTTTTTTCTGACCCACATTTGTTCTGGTTTCAGGGATAAACTCGCATAGTTTTAATATTTAATCATTTTAGAAAACCAATTGGTCACACTTTATTTTGATGGTCCGTTTGTTGAATTTAAGTTACATTGCATTCTCATTAGATTATGAGTAGACTGTTAGGTTGGAGTTGAGGTAAGTGTAAGTTGACATGTACATTACTTGCAATGTAAATGTATAATGAATTAAGAATATTAAGATGCACAAGTGAGATTTACCAACAAACATTTGACACAGACACAAAAAATACAATGAGGAAAATGACGACGACACAAGGGGCCAATGCAATATTTTTGTTCAAATATTTACACATTTATGTACTAAATATATATAAAATCCAAAACTACAAGCATATTTACATACAACCGAATATAACCTCGGTGATTTAAAATAACATCAAAATCATATTTTTCCAACAGAGAAACTCAACAATAGACATGTAAACAAACAACCAAAACAAATCAAAGTTCTCATTTAACGTTTTTTTTAGTTAAATAAATTTATTTACGTTACAAAGTTACTATTCATAAATGAATTATGATTTTAATTCATGAACTGACAAAATTAAATAACATAATATCTGTACTACAGCAAGAATGTTGTTTGTTTTTATATTTTAGTTATTCAAAAATTACCAAAACATGCTACTAACGTTAACTCGCTTACCGGAAACTCTTCAGTCCTGCAGAGCGGATGTAAACATCACGGAATCTCTGGATGTCAGCGGTATTCAGCGTGTGTTCAGACAAATAAATCTGCGTGTTTCTGAGGAAACTTTACCGAAGAAAACAGACCGAAACTGGAGTTTACGGTAGGTCAGATGACTGAGGCGGGATTCCGTTTCCATGGCGACGGGAGGCGGATCAGCGGGAGTGATGAGATTCAATCACTTCAGCAGAAAGAAATACACGTTTAATCCAAATATCAGCCTTATAAACAAGAACTATATCTTTACAAGAAATTTATAAACAAGAACTTGAAACAACCCTGCTGAAAAAAACAGCTTGTTGGCTGGTTTTAGCTGGTCGACCAGCCTGGTTTTAGAGGTTTCCAGCCATTTCCAGCCTGGTTTTAGCCGCTCTGGCTGGATAAAGACCACCCTAAACCGTCTAAAACGAGCTTGACCAGCCTGGTTTAAGCTGGACATAGCTGGTTTTGGCTGGGCTCTCAGCCTGGCTTGGCTGTTCAAGCTGGTTTTAGCTGGTCATCTCCCAGCCTGACCAGCTAAGACCAGGCTGGAAATGGCCAAAACCCCTCTAAAACCAGGCTGGTTGACCAGCTAAAACCAGCCAACCAGCCTAGGCTGGTTTAAGCTGTTTTTTTCAGCAGGAAAATACCCGTTTAAATTACTCCCCACATGAAAAATGCTACAGTAAATATATGGCAACCCGTTTTGATATTTCATAGCCCGTACTAGTATCTATTTTCATGTTACTAGTACTTATTTTTTAGATACTAGTATATTTTCCATTAAGTACTTGTACTTATTCATTAGATACTATTGCCTATTAAATAGATACTATACTTATTCATTAGAGACTAGTAAGTATTCATTAGATGGTACTAGTACTAATTATTAGGTACTAGTACTTATTAAATAGATACTAGCTCTTATTTATTAGATACTAGTACTCATTTTAATAGTGACTAGTTACTATTATGTTGTTACTAGTAACAAATTAGAAATTTGTCCATTGATTTCTATGGGATCTGTCACTGAGATATCAACTGTTCAGTTTTGACTAGTATGTATTCCATTAGGTACCAGTACTTATTAATTAGATAGAAGTATCTATTTAATAGGTACTGAATAGTATATCTCAATGACAAATCCCATAGAAATCAATGGAAAATTTGTTACTAGTAACAACAGAATAGTTATTAGTCACTATTAAAATAAGTACTAGTATCTAGTAAATAAACGGCTTGCCATAGTAAATAGAGTTTTTGAAATGTACTATATAGTAAATAGTATTTAGGCCTACTAGTTTTAAAGCTACAGTGTATTGTAGTATACTTAAGTTTTTATATGTTGTAGTGTATATTGTGTATTTGTGAAATAAAAATTGCAGTATTAGTAGGCCTATTAGTTTATTTATTATTATTTTAACACTAGTATTATTTAGTTTTTACTACAGTAAAGTGTTGTGTATATTAGTGTACAATACATCATAGCACTCCATAACATCATAGAGTATCATTCATACATTTTCCTTCGGCTTAGTCCTTTATTCATCAGCACATGTTTTACAAAGCAGTTGGCCTTCCAACTGCAGCCCATCACTGGGAAACACTCATACACACTCATTCACACACACACACACACACTCATACACTAGGGCCAGTTTAGTTCATCAATTCCCCTATAGCGCATGTGTTTGGACTGTGGGGGAAACCGAAGCACCCGGAGGAAACCCACGCCAACACGGGGAGAACATGCAAACTCCACACAGAAACACCAACTGACCCAGCCGGGACTCAAACCAGCGACCCGTTACAAAATGGTTTATTTTGTATCAATATTTAATACATTTTTTATTCTCTATTATTGGTATTATTAAATTGTATTGTATTGTAGTATAATATACCCTACAGTAGTAGAAAACTACAGTATTGGGTCATTTGTTTATAATACTGTAGTTGTAACTGTATTATAAACAAATGACCCAATACTGTAGTTTTCTACAACTGTTGGTTTAACAGTGCTTATTTGTAAATAATAAAATAGGCATTTAATTTGTTACCAGCCCATGCTTAAATTAATACACAGTGCTAGCCTATAGTGAATGTGTAACTTTCTGAATGTACTGTATGTCCTGGACCAGGTTTACTGTGTTGAGTTTAAACCGGCAGGGTCTGCTGCCCTCTGCTGGACAGAAATGATCATGAGGAGAAAAGACCACAGAAGAAGAAAAACACACTTGAGCTACCTGTAGCTAACCCCAGGGTCAATCTGAACGGAATCCTGGGTCATTTTGCTTCACGTTTCACATTGCTCATAATTAATTCACAATCCCTAACTCTGGGTTAACTTTCTTATTTGCACATTGGCTAGACTTTGTACTAATTGATAGTAAACACCAGTGTTGCCATTAGTGATTGCAATTAATTGCAGCCAAAAAAAAAGTTTATATTTATTATGTATAAATGCACACATGGATGTATAGACTCTTTTTGTAGCAAAGTGTTGGGTCAAATATTGACAAAGCCAAATCTAAATGTTAAGATATTTTCATATTTTCAAGATATAATTCATGTTAAATGACAATTTTATATCTCAATGGTTGGGTTTGTCTATATTTGACCCAACGCTAGGTTACAACCCAGCATATTTTAAAGTGTGTATTTGAGAAGTTGTTTATTTACATTTAGAAATAAAATATTTATATTTAAATTTTATATAAAATAAAGAAATATATAAATATTTGTATTTAGAATAGTTTAGTGTTTTACCTTTGTATTTATATACACATTAGCTCTAAAACATGCTGGGTTGTCATAACTAGGCTCACACAGAATCTGCACACGCAGAAATCCAAGTTTTAGCTCATCATTGAGTCTGTTTATTTACTTGTGTAAATGTGTGTAAATTCATATTTATTCAGTTTTTACATTAACTTCAATAATATTAATGACTGATATGAAAATGTTCATATGTTTTATTTACAATCTTTGGTGAAATACAGTAGTGTTTTTATTTGTCTATTTGACTACTGTATGTACAGTAAGGGTGGTTTTGACAAAATATCGCCTGTAGTAAGTTGGTCTGGTCTCTGTGAAGTTACTACAACCTTCAAAATATGAATAATAATCTTTGGTGAAATACAGTAGTGTTTTTATTTGTCTATTAGACTACTGTATGTACAGTAAGGGTGGTTTTGACAAAATATCGCCTGTAGTAAGTTGGTCTGATCTCCATGAAGTTACTACAACCTTCAAAATATGAATAACAATCTTTGGTGAAATACAGTAGTGTTTTTATTTGTCTATTTGACTACTGTATGTACAGTAAGGGTGGTTTTGACAAAATATCGCCTGTAGTAAGTTGGTCTGGTCTCTATAAAGTTACTACAACCTTCAAAATATGAATAATAATCTTTGGTGAAATACAGTAGTGTTTTTATTTGTCTATTTGACTACTGTATGTACAGTAAGGGTGGTTTTGACAAAATATCGCCTGTAGTAAGTTGGTCTGGTCTCTGTGAAGTTACTACAACCTTCAAAATATAAATAACAATCTTTGGTGAAATACAGTAGTGTTTTTATTTGTCTATTTTACTACTGTATGTACAGTAAGGGTGGTTTTGACAAAATATCGCCTGTAGTAAGTTGGTCTGGTCTCTGTGAAGTTACTACAACCTTCAAATATGAATAACAATCTTTGGTGAAATACAGTAGTGTTTTTATTTGTCTATTTTACTACTGTATGTACAGTAAGGGTGATTTTGACAAAATATCGCCTGTAGTAAGTTGGTCTGATCTCTATAAAGTTACTACAACCTTCAAAATATGAATAATAATCTTTGGTGAAATACAGTAGTGTTTTTATTTGTCTATTAGACTACTGTATGTACAGTAAGGGTGGTTTTGACAAAATATCGCCTGTAGTAAGTTGGTCTGGTCTCTGTGAAGTTACTACAACCTTCAAAATATGAATAACAATCTTTGGTGAGGTACAGTAGTGTTTTTATTTGTCTATTTGACTACTGTATGTACAGTAAGGGTGGTTTTGACAAAATATCACCTGTAGTAAGTTGGTCTGGTCTCCATAAAGTTACTACAAACCTTCAAAATATGAATAATAATCTTTGGTGAGGTACAGTAGTGTTTTTATTTGTCTATTAGACTACTGTATGTACAGTAAGGGTGGTTTTGACAAAATATCGCCTGTAGTAAGTTGGTCTGGTCTCCATGAAGTTACTACAACCTTCAAAATATGAATAATAATCTTTGGTGAAATACAGTAGTGTTTTTATTTGTCTATTTGACTACTGTATGTACAGTAAGGGTGATTTTGACAAAATATCGCCTGTAGTAAGTTGGTCTGGTCTCTATAAAGTTACTACAACCTTCAAAATATGAATAACAATCTTTGGTGAAATACAGTAGTGTTTTTATTTGTCTATTAGACTACTGTATGTACAGTAAGGGTGGTTTTGACAAAATATCGCCTGTAGTAAGTTGGTCTGGTCTCTGTGAAGTTACTACAACCTTCAAATATGAATAATAATCTTTGGTGAAATACAGTAGTGTTTTTATTTGTCTATTTGACTACTGTATGTACAGTAAGGGTGGTTTTGACAAAATATCGCCTGTAGTAAGTTGGTCTGATCTCCATGAAGTTACTACAACCTTCAAAATATGAATAACAATCTTTGGTGAAATACAGTAGTGTTTTTATTTGTCTATTTGACTACTGTATGTACAGTAAGGGTGGTTTTGACAAAATATCGCCTGTAGTAAGTTGGTCTGGTCTCTATAAAGTTACTACAACCTTCAAAATATGAATAATAATCTTTGGTGAAATACAGTAGTGTTTTTATTTGTCTATTTGACTACTGTATGTACAGTAAGGGTGGTTTTGACAAAATATCGCCTGTAGTAAGTTGGTCTGATCTCTGTGAAGTTACTACAACCTTCAAAATATGAATAATAATCTTTGGTGAAATACAGTAGTGTTTTTATTTGTCTATTTGACTACTGTATGTACAGTAAGGGTGGTTTTGACAAAATATCGCCTGTAGTAAGTTGGTCTGGTCTCTGTGAAGTTACTACAACCTTCAAAATATGAATAACAATCTTTGGTGAAATACAGTAGTGTTTTTATTTGTCTATTTGACTACTGTATGTACAGTAAGGGTGGTTTTGACAAAATATCGCCTGTAGTAAGTTGGTCTGGTCTCCATGAAGTTACTACAACCTTCAAAATATGAATAATAATCTTTGGTGAAATACAGTAGTGTTTTTATTTGTCTATTAGACTACTGTATGTACAGTAAGGGTGGTTTTGACAAAATATCGCCTGTAGTAAGTTGGTCTGGTCTCCATGAAGTTACTACAACCTTCAAATTATGAATAATAATCTTTGGTGAAATACAGTAGTGTTTTTATTTGTCTATTTGACTACTGTATGTACAGTAAGGGTGGTTTTGACAAAATATCGCCTGTAGTAAGTTGGTCTGGTCTCTGTGAAGTTACTACAACCTTCAAATATGAATAAAAATCTTTGGTGAAATACAGTAGTGTTTTTATTTGTCTATTTTACTACTGTATGTACAGTAAGGGTGGTTTTGACAAAATATCGCCTGTAGTAAGTTGGTCTGGTCTCTATAAAGTTACTACAACCTTCAAATATGAATAAAATCTTTGGTGAAATACAGTAGTGTTTTTATTTGTCTATTTGACTACTGTATGTACAGTAAGGGTGGTTTTGACAAAATATCGCCTGTAGTAAGTTGGTCTGGTCTCCATAAAGTTACTACAACCTTCAAAATATGAATAATAATCTTTGGTGAAATACAGTAGTGTTTTTATTTGTCTATTTGACTACTGTATGTACAGTAAGGGTGGTTTTGACAAAATATCGCCTGTAGTAAGTTGGTCTGATCTCTATAAAGTTACTACAACCTTCAAAATATGAATAATAATCTTTGGTGAAATACAGTAGTGTTTTTATTTGTCTATTTGACTACTGTATGTACAGTAAGGGTGGTTTTGACAAAATATCGCCTGTAGTAAGTTGGTCTGGTCTCAATGAAGTTACTACAACCTTCAAAATATGAATAATAATCTTTGGTGAAATACAGTAGTGTTTTTCTTTGTCTATTTGACTACTGTATGTACAGTAAGGGTGGTTTTGACAAAATATCGCCTGTAGTAAGTTGGTCTGGATCTCTATAAGTTACTACAACCTTCAAAATATGAATAATAATCTTTGGTGAAATACAGTAGTGTTTTTATTTGTCTATTTGACTACTGTATGTACAGTAAGGGTGGTTTTGACAAAATATCGCCTGTAGTAAGTTGGTCTGGTCTCTATGAAGTTACTACAACCTTCAAATTATGAATAATAATCTTTGGTGAAATACAGTAGTGTTTTTATTTGTCTATTAGACTACTGTATGTACAGTAAGGGTGGTTTTGACAAAATATCGCCTGTAGTAAGTTGGTCTGGTCTCCATGAAGTTACTACAACCTTCAAATTATGAATAATAATCTTTGGTGAAATTACAGTAGTGTTTTATTTGTCTATTTGACTACTGTATGTACAGTAAGTGTGATTTTGACAAAATATCGCCTGTAGTAAGTTGGTCTGGTCTCTGTAAAGTTACTACAACCTTCAAAATATGAATAAAAATCTTTGGTGAAATACAGTAGTGTTTTTATTTGTCTATTTGACTACTGTATGTACAGTAAGGGTGGTTTTGACAAAATATCGCCTGTAGTAAGTTGGTCTGGTCTCTGTGAAGTTACTACAACCTTCAAAATATGAATAAAAATCTTTGGTGAAATACAGTAGTGTTTTTATTTGTCTATTTTACTACTGTATGTACAGTAAGGGTGGTTTTGACAAAATATCGCCTGTAGTAAGTTGGTCTGATCTCTATAAAGTTACTACAACCTTCAAAATATGAATAACAATCTTTGGTGAAATACAGTAGTGTTTTTATTTGTCTATTTGACTACTGTATGTACAGTAAGGGTGGTTTTGACAAAATATCGCCTGTAGTAAGTTGGTCTGATCTCCATGAAGTTACTACAACCTTCAAAATATGAATAATAATCTTTGGTGAAATACAGTAGTGTTTTTATTTGTCTATTTGACTACTGTATGTACAGTAAGGGTGGTTTTGACAAAATATCGCCTGTAGTAAGTTGGTCTGGTCTCTGTGAAGTTACTACAACCTTCAAAATATGAATAAAAATCTTTGGTGAAATACAGTAGTGTTTTTATTTGTCTATTAGACTACTGTATGTACAGTAAGGGTGGTTTTGACAAAATATCGCCTGTAGTAAGTTGGTCTGGTCTCCATGAAGTTACTACAACCTTCAAATATGAATAATAATCTTTGGTGAAATACAGTAGTGTTTTTATTTGTCTATTTGACTACTGTATGTACAGTAAGGGTGGTTTTGACAAAATATCGCCTGTAGTAAGTTGGTCTGGTCTCTGTGAAGTTACTACAACCTTCAAAATATGAATAATAATCTTTGGTGAAATACAGTAGTGTTTTTATTTGTCTATTAGACTACTGTATGTACAGTAAGGGTGGTTTTGACAAAATATCGCCTGTAGTAAGTTGATCTGGTCTCCATAAAGTTACTACAACCTTCAAATATGAATAATAATCTTTGGTGAAATACAGTAGTGTTTTTATTTGTCTATTTGACTACTGTATGTACAGTAAGGGTGGTTTTGACAAAATATCGCCTGTAGTAAGTTGGTCTGGTCTCTGTGAAGTTACTACAACCTTCAAAATATGAATAACAATCTTTGGTGAAATACAGTAGTGTTTTTATTTGTCTATTTGACTACTGTATGTACAGTAAGGGTGGTTTTGACAAAATATCGCCTGTAGTAAGTTGGTCTGGTCTCCATGAAGTTACTACAACCTTCAAAATATGAATAACAATCTTTGGTGAAATACAGTAGTTTTTTATTTGTCTATTAGACTACTGTATGTACAGTAAGGGTGGTTTTGACAAAATATCGCCTGTAGTAAGTTGGTCTGGTCTCCATGAAGTTACTACAACCTTCAAAATATGAATAAAAATCTTTGGTGAAATACAGTAGTGTTTTATTTGTCTATTTGACTACTGTATGTACAGTAAGGGTGGATTTTGACAAAATATCGCCTGTAGTAAGTTGGTCTGGTCTCTATAAGTTACTACAACCTTCAAAATATGAATAACAATCTTTGGTGAAATACAGTAGTGTTTTTATTTGTCTATTTGACTACTGTATGTACAGTAAGGGTGGTTTTGACAAAATATCGCCTGTAGTAAGTTGGTCTGGTCTCTGTGAAGTTACTACAACCTTCAAAATATGAATAATAATCTTTGGTGAAATACAGTAGTGTTTTTATTTGTCTATTTTACTACTGTATGTACAGTAAGGGTGGTTTTGACAAAATATCGCCTGTAGTAAGTTGGTCTGATCTCTATAAAGTTACTACAACCTTCAAAATATGAATAACAATCTTTGGTGAAATACAGTAGTGTTTTTATTTGTCTATTTGACTACTGTATGTACAGTAAGGGTGGTTTTGACAAAATATCGCCTGTAGTAAGTTGGTCTGGTCTCTGTGAAGTTACTACAACCTTCAAAATATGAATAACAATCTTTGGTGAAATACAGTAGTGTTTTTATTTGTCTATTTGACTACTGTATGTACAGTAAGGGTGGTTTTGACAAAATATCGCCTGTAGTAAGTTGGTCTGGTCTCCATGAAGTTACTACAACCTTCAAAATATGAATAATAATCTTTGGTGAAATACAGTAGTGTTTTTATTTGTCTATTTGACTACTGTATGTACAGTAAGGGTGGTTTTGACAAAATATCGCCTGTAGTAAGTTGGTCTGGTCTCTGTGAAGTTACTACAACCTTCAAAATATGAATAATAATCTTTGGTGAAATACAGTAGTGTTTTTATTTGTCTATTAGACTACTGTATGTACAGTAAGGGTGGTTTTGACAAAATATCGCCTGTAGTAAGTTGATCTGGTCTCCATAAAGTTACTACAACCTTCAAAATATGAATAATAATCTTTGGTGAAATACAGTAGTGTTTTTATTTGTCTATTTGACTACTGTATGTACAGTAAGGGTGGTTTTGACAAAATATCGCCTGTAGTAAGTTGGTCTGATCTCCATGAAGTTACTACAACCTTCAAAATATGAATAATAATCTTTGGTGAAATACAGTAGTGTTTTTATTTGTCTATTTTACTACTGTATGTACAGTAAGGGTGGTTTTGACAAAATATCGCCTGTAGTAAGTTGGTCTGGTCTCCATGAAGTTACTACAACCTTCAAATATGAATAATAATCTTTGGTGAAATACAGTAGTGTTTTTATTTGTCTATTAGACTACTGTATGTACAGTAAGGGTGGTTTTGACAAAATATCGCCTGTAGTAAGTTGGTCTGGTCTCTGTGAAGTTACTACAACCTTCAAAATATGAATAATAATCTTTGGTGAGGTACAGTAGTGTTTTCATTTGTCTATTTGACTACTGTATGTACAGTAAGGGTGATTTTGACAAAATATCGCCTGTAGTAAGTTGGTCTGGTCTCTGTGAAGTTACTACAACCTTCAAAATATGAATAAAAATCTTTGGTGAAATACAGTAGTGTTTTTATTTGTCTATTAGACTACTGTATGTACAGTAAGGGTGGTTTTGACAAAATATCGCCTGTAGTAAGTTGGTCTGGTCTCCATGAAGTTACTACAACCTTCAAAATATGAATAATAATCTTTGGTGAAATACAGTAGTGTTTTTATTTGTCTATTTGTCTACTGTATGTACAGTAAGGGTGGTTTTGACAAAATATCGCCTGTAGTAAGTTGGTCTGGTCTCTGTGAAGTTACTACAACCTTCAAAATATGAATAAAAATCTTTGGTGAAATACAATAGTGTTTTTATTTGTCTATTTTACTACTGTATGTACAGTAAGGGTGGTTTTGACAAAATATCGCCTGTAGTAAGTTGGTCTGGTCTCCATAAAGTTACTACAACCTTCAAAATATGAATAATAATCTTTGGTGAGGTACAGTAGTGTTTTCATTTGTCTATTTGACTACTGTATGTACAGTAAGGGTGGTTTTGACAAAATATCGCCTGTAGTAAGTTGGTCTGGTCTCTGTGAAGTTACTACAACCTTCAAAATATGAATAAAAATCTTTGGTGAAATACAGTAGTGTTTTTATTTGTCTATTAGACTACTGTATGTACAGTAAGGGTGGTTTTGACAAAATATCGCCTGTAGTAAGTTGGTCTGGTCTCCATGAAGTTACTACAACCTTCAAAATATGAATAATAATCTTTGGTGAAATACAGTAGTGTTTTTATTTGTCTATTTGTCTACTGTATGTACAGTAAGGGTGGTTTTGACAAAATATCGCCTGTAGTAAGTTGGTCTGGTCTCCATGAAGTTACTACAACCTTCAAAATATGAATAATAAATCTTTGGTGAAATACAGTAGTGTTTTTATTTGTCTATTTGACTACTGTATGTACAGTAAGGGTGGTTTTGACAAAATATCGCCTGTAGTAAGTTGGTCTGGTCTCCATGAAGTTACTACAACCTTCAAACTATGAATAAAAATCTTTGGTGAAATACAGTAGTGTTTTTATTTGTCTATTAGACTACTGTATGTACAGTAAGGGTGGTTTTGACAAAATATCGCCTGTAGTAAGTTGGTCTGGTCTCCATGAAGTTACTACAACCTTCAAAATATGAATAAAAATCTTTGGTGAAATACAGTAGTGTTTTTATTTGTCTATTTTACTACTGTATGTACAGTAAGGGTGATTTTGACAAAATATCGCCTGTAGTAAGTTGGTCTGGTCTCCATGAAGTTACTACAACCTTCAAAATATGAATAAAAATCTTTGGTGAGGTACAGTAGTGTTTTTATTTGTCTATTTGACTACTGTATGTACAGTAAGGGTGGTTTTGACAAAATATCGCCTGTAGTAAGTTGGTCTGGTCTCCATGAAGTTACTACAACCTTCAAAATATGAATAATAATCTTTGGTGAAATACAGTAGTGTTTTTATTTGTCTATTTGTCTACTGTATGTACAGTAAGGGTGGTTTTGACAAAATATCGCCTGTAGTAAGTTGGTCTGGTCTCCATGAAGTTACTACAACCTTCAAAATATGAATAAAAATCTTTGGTGAAATACAGTAGTGTTTTTATTTGTCTATTTGACTACTGTATGTACAGTAAGGGTGGTTTTGACAAAATATCGCCTGTAGTAAGTTGGTCTGGTCTCCATGAAGTTACTACAACCTTCAAAATATGAATAAAAATCTTTGGTGAAATACAGTAGTGTTTTTATTTGTCTATTAGACTACTGTATGTACAGTAAGGGTGGTTTTGACAAAATATCGCCTGTAGTAAGTTGGTCTGGTCTCCATGAAGTTACTACAACCTTCAAAATATGAATAAAAATCTTTGGTGAAATACAGTAGTGTTTTTATTTGTCTATTTTACTACTGTATGTACAGTAAGGGTGATTTTGACAAAATATCGCCTGTAGTAAGTTGGTCTGGTCTCCATGAAGTTACTACAACCTTCAAAATATGAATAAAATCTTTGGTGAGGTACAGTAGTGTTTTTATTTGTCTATTTGACTACTGTATGTACAGTAAGGGTGGTTTTGACAAAATATCGCCTGTAGTAAGTTGGTCTGGTCTCTGTGAAGTTACTACAACCTTCAAAATATGAATAAAAATCTTTGGTGAAATACAGTAGTGTTTTTATTTGTCTATTTTACTACTGTATGTACAGTAAGGGTGGTTTTGACAAAATATTGCCTGTAGTAAGTTGGTCTGGTCTCCATGAAGTTACTACAACCTTCAAAATATGAATAACAATCTTTGGTGAAATACAGTAGTGTTTTTATTTGTCTATTTGACTACTGTATGTACAGTAAGGGTGGTTTTGACAAAATATCGCCTGTAGTAAGTTGGTCTGGTCTCCATGAAGTTACTACAACCTTCAAAATATGAATAACAATCTTTGGTGAAATACAGTAGTGTTTTTATTTGTCTATTTGACTACTGTATGTACAGTAAGGGTGATTTTGACAAAATATCGCCTGTAGTAAGTTGGTCTGGTCTCCATGAAGTTACTACAACCTTCAAAATATGAATAATAATCTTTGGTGAAATACAGTAGTGTTTTTATTTGTCTATTTGACTACTGTATGTACAGTAAGGGTGATTTTGACAAAATATCGCCTGTAGTAAGTTGGTCTGATCTCTATAAAGTTACTACAACCTTCAAAATATGAATAATAATCTTTGGTGAGGTACAGTAGTGTTTTTATTTGTCTATTTTACTACTGTATGTACAGTAAGGGTGGTTTTGACAAAATATCGCCTGTAGTAAGTTGGTCTGATCTCTATAAAGTTACTACAACCTTCAAAATATGAATAACAATCTTTGATGAGGTACAGTAGTGTTTTTATTTGTCTATTTGACTACTGCAGGGCTGCCAACTTTTGGCTTTAGCTTGGAGTGAGAATGTAAGCCCCGCCCATATCCACAAGCCACGCCCCCACAGCAAGCCACGCCCAGATTATTTATAAATATATAAAATAATAAATATATTATTTTAATAAATACTTCTAAGATATTTATTAAATTAGAGTATTCTTACTATTATACAATCATCCTATTATAAATAAATAAATAAAAAACTGTACAGATACAACTGAAGTGATATGCTAAGAACATTTAAGAAATCTTTTGCGTAAATATATTAATTTCAGAACAGCATGGTGGCTCAGTGGTTAGCACTGTCGCCTCACAGCAAGAAGGTCACTGATTCGAGTGACACATGCGCTGTAGGGGAATTGATTAACTAAATTGGTTGTAGTGTATATGTGAATGAGTGTGTATGGGTGTTTCCCAGTACTGGGTTGCGGCTGGAAGGGCATCCAAAGCGTAAAACATATGCCGGAACAGTTGGCAGTTCATTCCGCTATGGCGACCTCTGAAATAGAAACTAAGCTGAAGGAAAATGAATGAATGAATATTAATTTCATTAGAATGAATTTCTACAGATTGTATAGAACACAAAAAATGTTTTATAGAATTATCTGTTGTGTGTTGTCTTAGACCTGACTTATGGCCAATAATTAGGTTTATTAAGGCCCAATCCCAATTCTACCCCTTAGCCCTTCCCCTTACCCCTACCCCTCGTTTTGCGCGTGCCCGCCAAGGGGTAGGGCTGTCCCAATTCTCTTTAGCTTGAAGGCGTAGGACTAAGGGCAAGGGGTATACACCCCTTCGAACGAAGATTTTTCAGGAGCACACTTGAAACGGAGGGGTAAGAATATTTCCCAGAATACACCTGCTACAGTGGTAGTTTTACTGCACCCGGAAGTTAGGAGATCCACAAATTAGTATTTTTTGTCAATATTACAAATTTTTACGACAAACAAACACATGATTTATTATATTCATAACCGCGTTCATGTTTTACGGTCATGCTTTTTAAAAAAAACGCAAAAAAAAAAAACGCTAAATTTCGCGACCTATAATCCCTAATAATAACTCCTGTACAGCAGTCCTACAACATTCTGTCACTCGATAACACTCGAATACCCTGTCAGAGCAGTCTAGTGGCTGAAAATTAGCTTTTTACAGTGTCTGCTATAATGTTAATGTTGTTTTCGTGTGTTTACATAGATGAATATGGCCACTGTGTAAATACACAGTACAGTTACGATCTTATTGCCACATTAGATAGTTATGATAACATAATATATGCCTTCAGTGATTTCCTGAAGATAAACACCACAAAATAACACTACTGGAGTAACTACAGCAGTCGCGATCGTCTGATCTCATATGAAGCAAGAGATCGTGATGACATATGATGACGTGTGCAGGTGTTGAAGTGCTGTCCCAATTCTTAGGGGTAAGTTTTGAAGCCCTTCCCCTTAACCCTCGGTTGTAAGGGCCAAGGGGAAGGAGGAAGGGGTAGGGGTAGGGGTACAAAAATAGAATTGGGATTGGGCCTAAGTCTAAACTCCCTGACTTTATCCCTCCTTTCTGCTTCATAAAAAAAATCTATCAGGAGATATGCTTAGTCAAATTAAGATCATCATCATATTAGTTAAACTTTAATTTAGCCGATTTACAAAACTCACTAGGCGCTGACACCTGTACATTAAAGGCTGTTACCCATGCCATAAAACACAGCCCCTCTGAAATGTGCATCTATTAACTTAAATTGATCATTATTTAATAACATCATGACACTAATGAGAGTGAACCCTTCCCTTACAGAAGATTACAGATTTGTTTTTACATTTATTTGTAAAACTAGTGCGTTTTAAAATGCGCTTCACTTATTGTTTTGCTTTATCCATCAAGATAATAATCATATTATGTTTTAATCAATTATGGCCTTGGTTTTCATGTAGACAGAATCCCAATGAAAGTCTATGAAAGGCAGGCTCGGATTAAGAATTCAGAGGCCCCTGGGCACAATGTCTTGTAGGCCCCTCACCTGCCACACCCCTATAGTTGAATTTAAAAAAGAACAATAAAATATGTTTTTATGAAATTAATCTATATTGTATTGCCCGCATATTTAAAATAAATGATATACAGTACAAATATTTCTAGTCTACAAACATTTAACTTATTTTTAAAGCATTTAAAGCCCACTTTGAAAAAAAAAAAACTAATAAAACTAGTGAAAATGAATGGATTTTAATATACTTGTTCAAGTTCACAGAAGCAGTACTAAAATTTATATATAAGGGTATTTTTAATGTATAACTTCTAGAAACCTATAATGCATATGATTTGCATATAACACCTCTCCAATCCAGTTCTATGAATCTGAGTCTTCCATAATACACACAACTGATTAATGATTCCTACTTGTCTTCCTCGTGATGAAGAGTGGGCAAAATCTGATATGTAGAAAAATGCTGGATTCGAACCGGATTCATGATCAATCGCATCAACCCATGCCATGCCAGGCGCTTTACAAACTACGCCACTGTCACAGCTATTTGTTGCTCTCTGTAGTTATGTTGTCTCTGTCAATCAAACTGTGATGAACGGGAATCACTCAACTAGCTTATTCCAACGAGGTGCGCTATTTGCACTTAGCCTAAATAGGGGTGCGTTTCTCGTCACAACACCTGTTGCACAAAGCGTGAGCAGCGCCTATTTTTTTCGGCATATATGTTCACAACCGGGATTCATACCGGGAGCCGCAACGCGAGCAGCGCATCAAGCAGGGGCGGTGCGAGAGGCTCGCGGGTATGTTTTCTGCGCGCATGCGTCAGTTTCTTTTTCTATTACATTGCTTTCACCAGCGTTGGATCGGTTGCACATAGAGAGAATAACATCATTATGAAGCAATAAATATCTTTAACACCGTCTTTATTACAACGGGAAAAATTTTCACGGGATGATTTTCCTGCGTGAGAAAATGGATGTGTGGCGTGAGAGCGTGAGAATACTGTCAATTGCGTGACTCTCACGCCGAATGCGTGACAGTTGGCAGCACTGTGTAAACAAACAACCAAAACAAATCAAAGTTCTCACTTTACGTCTTTTTTTTAAGTTAAATTATTTATTTATGTTACAAAGTTACTATTCATGAATGAATTATGATTTTAATTCATGAACTGACAAAATTAAATAACATAATATCTGTACTACAGCAAGAATGTTGTTTGTTTTTATATTTTAGTTATTCAAAAAGTACCAAAACATGCTACTAACGTTAACTCGCTTACCGGAAACTCTTTAGTCCTGCAGAGCGGATGTAAACATCACGGAATCTCTGGATGTCAGCGGTATTCAGCGTGTGTTCAGACAAATAAATCTGCGTGTTTCTGAGGAAACTTTACCGAAGAAAACAGACCGAAACTGGAGTTTACGGTAGGTCAGATGACTGAGGCGGGATTCCGTTTCCATGGCGACGGGAGGCGGATCAGCGGGAGTGATGAGATTCAATCACTTCAGCAGAAAGAAATACACGTTTAATCCAAATATCAGCCTTATAAACAAGAACTATATCTTTACAAGAAATTTATAAACAAGAACTTGAAACAACCCTGCTGAAAAAAACAGCTTGTTGGCTGGTTTTAGCGGGTCGACCAGCCTGGTTTTAGAGGTTTCCAGCCATTTCCAGCCTGGTTTTAGAGGGGTTTTTGCCTATTTCCTATTTTGGTCTTAGCTTGTCAAGCTGGATAAAGACCACCCTAAACCTTCTAAAACCAGTTTAAACAGCCTGGTTTAAGCTAGACATAGCTGATTTTGGCTGGGCTCTCAGCCTGGCTAGGCTGGTCAAGCTGGTTTTAGCTGGTCATCAGCTAAGACCAGGCTGGAAATGGCTGGAAACCAGGCTGGAAATAGGCAAAACCTCTCTAAAACCAGGCTGGTTGACCAGCTAAAACCAGCCAACCAGTCCAGGCTGGTTTAAGCTGTTTTTTTCAGCAGGAAAATACCCGTTTAAATTACTCCCCACATGAAAAATGCTACAGTAAAAATATGGCAACCCGTTTTGATATTTCATAGCCCGTACTAGTATCTATTTTCATGTTACTAGTACTTATTTTTTAGATACTAGTATATTTTCCATTAAGTACTTGTACTTATTCATTAGATACTATTGCCTATTAAATAGATACTATACTTATTCATTAGAGACTAGTAAGTATTCATTAGATACTTGGTACTAGTACTACATATTAGGTACTAGTACTTATTAAATAGATACTAGTTCCTAAATAATAAATACTGGTACTTAAGTATTAGATACTAGTACTTATTAATTAGATAGAAGTATCTATTTAATAGGTACTGAATAGTATATCTCAATGACAAATCCCATAGAAATCAATGGAAAATTTGTTACTAGTAACAACAGAATAGTTATTAGTCACTATTAAAATAAGTACTAGTATCTAGTAAATAAACGGCTTGCCATAGTAAATAGAGTTTTTGAAATGTACTATATAGTAAATAGTATTTAGGCCTACTAGTTTTAAAGCTACAGTGTATTGTAGTATACTTAAGTTTTTAAATGTTGTAGTGTATATTGTGTAGTTGTGAAATAAAAATTGCAGTAATAGTAGGCCTATTAGTTTATTTATTATTATTTAAAAAACTATTTTATTACTATCACTAGTATTATTTAGTTTTTACTACAGTAAAGTGTTGTGTATATTAGTGTACAATACATCATAGCACTCCATAACATCATACAGTATCATTCATTCATTTTCCTTCGGCTTAGTCCTTTATTCATCAGGGGTCGCCACAGCGGAATGAACCACCAACTTATCCAGCACATGTTTTACAAAGCAGTTGGCCTTCCAGCTGCAGCCCATCACTGGGAAACACCCATACACACTCATTCGCACACACACTCATACACTACGGACAATTTTAGCCTACCCAATTCCCCTACAGCGCATGTGTTTGAACTGTGGGGGAAACCGGAGCACCCGGAGGAAACCCACGCGAACGCAGGGAGAACATGCAAACTCCACACAGAACGCAACTGACCCAGCCGGGACTCCGACCAGTGACCCATTACAAAATTGTTTATTTTGTATCAATATTTAATTAATTTTTTATTCTCTATTATTTTTAAAAAGTTTAACAGTGCTTATTTGTAAATAATAAAATAGGCATTTAATTTGTTACCAGCCCATGCTTAAATTAATACACAGTGCTAGCCCATAGTGAATGTGTAACTTTCTGAATGTACTGTATGTCCTGGTCCAGGTTTACTGTGTTGAGTTTAAACCGGCAGGGTCTGCTGCCCTCTGCTGGACAGAAATTATCCTGAGGAGAAAAGACCACAGAAGAAGAAAAACACACTTGAGCTACCTGTAGTTAACCCCAGGGTCAATCTGAACGGAATCCTGGGTCATTTTGCTTCACGTTTCACATTGCTCATAATTAATTCACAATCCCTAACTCTGGGTTAACTTTCTTATTTGCACATTGGCTAGACTTTGTACTAATTGATAGTAAACACCAGTGTTGCCATTAGTGATTGCAATTAATTGCAGCCAAAAAAAAAAAGTTTATATTTATTATGTATAAATGCACACATGGATGTATAGACTCTTTTTGTAGCAAAGTGTTGGGTCAAATATTGACAAAGCCAAATCTAAATGTTAAGATATTTTCATATTTTCAAGATATAATTCATGTTAACTGACAATTTCATATCTCAATGGTTGGGTTTGTCTATATTTGACCCAACGCTAGGTTACAACCCAGCATATTTTAAAGTGTGTATTTGAGAAGTTGTTTATTTACATTTAGAAATAAAATATTCGTATTTAAATTGTATATAAAATAAAGAAATATATAAATATTTTTAATTAGGATAGTTTAGTGTTTTACCTTTGTATTTATATACACATTAGCTCTAAAACATGCTGGGTTGTCATAACTAGGTTCACACAGAATCTGCACACGCAGAAATCCAAGTTTTAGCTCATCATTGAGTCTGTTTATTTACTTGTGTAAATGTGTGTAAATTCATATTTATTCAGTTTTTACATTAACTTCAGTAATATTAATGACTGATATGAAAATGTTCATGTGTTTTATTTACAATGCAGTTTGTAAAGTAATATTTTCTGTCATTTAGTATAGAGATATTATATGACAGACGTGCTTTGTTTACCAAATAAGTGGATCTAATTGGATTTGCATTGTAAACTACCCAGCACATGTTTAGAGCATATGTTTGAATTTTTATATTTAGAAATAAAATATTTAATATTTAGATAATATCTACAAAATAAATAAATGTAACCCACTAGTCCTACTGCATCCAACCTGAGCTGGGATTGAACCGGCAATTCTTTGCATGGGAGTCGGTTGCTCTAATGCAGAGTTTAGACTGCATGATTTCAACCCCGATTTTGACTCGCCGACAGGTTTTGAGAAATCGCCGACAAATGGCTGAAATCACAGGCAAATTGGTGCTCGTGCACGCGAGTGACAATCACACAGTGTGAACTATCAAAGACGCGATCTAAGAGAATCGCCGATCTGGAGCTGTCGGCGAATCAAATCATGCTGTGTGAAATGAGTTTGACTAAAAATAACATTGGCGATCACCTACAGCCAATGAGAGCGCAGCATTCACTAGTGCGGTTACCTGCAGGCCAGCGGGAGGCTGGGGGAAAAGTTAAAAGCGATTATTTTCAGTTTATTTGGACCCAAGAAATATAGGAAAAACTAGCAGAAATTTGGCAGGAGCACCCGTGTCTGTTTGACGTGTCGTAACCACAACCGGGTCGAAAAAGAAAAAAAGTTGAGCAGAAATGACAAATTCCCTTCAAACCCAGGTGAGCAAATACAGTAAGTACATGTTCTATGCCATTAAATGCTTCTTTCTCATTATGTAGTTGATAACTAAAGATATACTATGCGTTTTTGGTTGTGAGACGTAGTTTGGACAAAGTTGTCGGTGAATCTTCCTATTTTACGGTCATGCAGTGGGAAACCCCCTGTCGTCAATCCATCTTGCAGTGCAAACAAAGCAGCGACAAAATGCTAGCCCAGATAGTCATGCAGTGTGAAAATATCTGTGACTTGACTACTTTGAAAATCATGCAGTCTGAACAAGGAGGCTAAAGACCATAGTCTTAGAGCCCCTTTTCCGGTTCAGAGGAGTGAGGTTTACCTGCTTCACTTTGCTAGCTGGCCTTCGTTAAACTCACCCCACTAAACCTCACTTCCATCCCGGACGAGCCCCCACTTGTAACGCACCAGTCCTACTGCACCCAACCCGGTCTGGAATCGAACCGGTGATTCTTTGTATGTGAGTCGGTTGCTCTAACAAGGAGGCTAAAGACCATGCCCTCTATGTCTGTCACCAGGGCACCCTTTAGAGGTCAGAGGAGTGAGGTTTACCTGCATAGCACTTCGCTAGCTGGCCTCAATTACATAATTATGACAATATTTGTGTTTGAATAGTTTATATATATAATTATATAAACATTCACTCTAAAACAAGCTGGGTTGTCAAAGTCAAACATTGGGTCAACTATGGACAAAACTATCCATTGGGTTATAAAGTGTCATTTAAATTTAATTGAAAAAATAAACCCGATGTTGTGTGTGTCCATATTTGACCCAGTATTGGATTACAAGCACTATTTTAGTGTGTAATAAAAATACACAGCACATTTATTACGTGGGGCGACGCGGTGGCGCAGTAGGTAGTGCTGTCGCCTCACAACAAGAAGGTCGCTGGTTTGAGCCTCGGCTGGGTCAGTTGGGGTTTCTGTGTGGAGTTTGCATGTTCTCCCCGTGTTTGCGTGGGTTTTCTCCGGGTGCTCCGGTTTCCCCCACAAGTCCAAACACATGCGGTTCAGGTGAATTGAGTAGGCTAAATTGTCCGTAGTGTATGAGTGTGAATGAGTGTGTGTGGATGTTTCCCAGTGATGGGTTGTGGCTGAAAGGGCATCCGCTGCGTAAAACATATGCAGGATAAGTTGGCGGTTCATTCTGCTGTGGTGACTCCAGATTAATAAAGGGACTGAGCCGAAAAGAAAATTAATGAATGAATATATTATGTAAATACAAACTTTTATTTTGGATGCAGGGAATTGTTTGACAGCACTGGTAAATACTACAGCACTTTTGAACCATACTAACCATGAAGCATGTCAAGCTATGTGAGTAACTAATGAAGTGGGATATACTGTGATATATTTCTGCAATCTAAAAAGAAATCTGTCTGATTTACATTTAGTTCATTTGATTTTCTTCAACATGATGTGCATAAATTAACACAAACCTCCTTGCATATTAAATTTTCCCCCAAAATTGTCATCTGATAATTATCCTTCAAACCGCTAGATTTTATACATCTGACAACAAGATTTTCATCATTTCAGACTGAATCACATTTATTCTTTGATTTATTTTAATAAGTACAGCTCAGAAATAAATATGGTGTTAAATATTGACTAACATATGTGTTATGCTTAATGACAATGAATATTATTGCTCCAATATTTTGACATTTTATTTTCACAAAAGAAACACTAAACACACTTTACAATAATTAAAGTGTGTATAACATCACTTTTGTAAGTGTAATTCAATCTTCTTTGTCTCAAAGTACAAAACTAAACTAAAATATAAACAAAGTCAACAATATAAAACAATAATCAGATGCAAAACATTTTAAACACTCAGAAGCGCTTCTGGAAATTCAGTATGACATTTATATTAACCTTCATTCATTTACCATTTACTCCAATTCAAAGTATACATCAGTATTTATATACTGGACGTAATTATATTATTCACTGTGGATGAGTTTATCAGTCTTATATCAGTCTACACTAATTATTAATAATTATATCCATGTCCTCATTTGCTCATCTTCATGTGGGGTGTGTGTGTGTGTGACAGGCTCCTGTAATGTAGACGGGTGACAGACCGAATGAAGAAAAGCAGATCTCTTATCAGAAAGACGGACATAACTTATGTGCTCATTGTGAAGCAATAGCCTGCATTATTAATACTCAGCTTACCTTACAGACACACACACACACACATGCACACAAAGAAAGAGGCTCCAGTGTGATGCATAATACAGCACAAACTGAATCAATAACAGACGGTTAGGAAGAAACATTCACTTTAACTTTAACATACAAATACATTTGCAATGCATAGTGGTTTCATCTTGTGCGTACTGTATCTGAACCTTCCTAAATTAAGGTATGAAGGATGTGTGACGTAGATCTTGTTTTCGGATAAGAGTAAATAATATTTTAAACACAATTACTTTATTGGGGATCTATTATGCCCCCTTATTTTAGAGCACCATCTGCTGTTAAAGTCTTCATGAACTGGAAGCTGCAACCATTTTTTTTCGTATTGTGACGCAGATCCTAGAGAAATAGAATAGAAAACAGTGGGCGTGGCTTGTTTTTGGCTACTGCGAGCTGATTGGATGTAGTGAAGTAGGCGTTTCATTCAGAAAGATGGGGAAAAGGGTTAAAAACTAGCCTAAAGCGCGTCTGCTGTTAAAAACTAGCCTGGAGCGCCGTCTGCTCTTTAAAATCTAGCCTAGAGCGCCATCTGCTGTTAAAAACTAGCTTTGAGCGCTGTCTGCTCTCTAAAATCTAGCCTAGAGCGCCATCTGCTGTTAAAAACTAGCCTAGAGCGCCATCTGCTGTTAAAAACTAGCCAAGAGCGACATCTGCTGTTAAAAACTAGCTTTGAGCACTGTCTGCTCTTTAAAATCTAGCCTAGAGCGCCATCTGCTGTTAAAAACTAGCCTAGAGCACTGTCTGTTGTTAAGAACTAGCCTATAGAGCGCCGTCTGCTGTTAAAAACTAGCCTAGAGTATTATCTGTTGTTAAGAACTAGCCTATAGAGCGCCGTCTGCTGTTAAAAACTAGCCTAGAGTATTATCTGTTGTTAAGAACTAGCCTATAGAGCGCCGTCTGCTGTTAAAAACTAGCCTAGAGCGCCATCCGAGAATATTGATGCATTTTGAAAACTCAGAATTGATTTCTCAAATGATTTTTCACCACAGCTTTAGGAAAAGATGACAGAACTTTCAGTTTTGGTTAAATTATTTCCAATTTATGTTGTTGGGAAGGACTTGTAACCTCAAATAGTCAAATGTCATTGTTGGTTGTTGGTGCTTTTCCGATGATGAGGATACTCATGAGGAAGACCATGATGAAAAATATCCACATGAAGAATCGGTCCATCACCTTGGCCACCTTCTTCCACTCGGCCACCTTCAGGGCGGTGGTCTTCTGCTCGCGGAAGCAGTTGGCGATGTATTCAACATTGCGGAGCAGCTTTGTGTCGCAGGCCAGACCTCCAGAGCGAAAACCGCAGTAAACACAGCTCTCGCAGCCCAGGGTGAAGGCAGATTTGTGGTCCTCTGGGCAGCAGGGTGGCGGAGATCCTGATATTTTCCCTTTAGGGTGATGAATCTTGTGTTTTTGGTGGTGATTCTGGCTGTGAAAGGACTCTGACTCCTCCGTCTGTCCGAACGGAGACGCACAACTCTCTCCAACCTCAATAAAGACATATGCAGATATTCAATAATTCACGATATTGTGATGATGAACAGGCACAATATTGATATCATGGCCACTTCAACACACAGTGACTATTTATTATTTAAATGTTTAGAAAGCTTTTTAAGAATATTCAGATTGTATTTGCGATGGCTGTACATCACAACATTAAATACTGGAAGATTTAATAAGTCATTTATTTTCAAACATTGATTAAAGTCAGCAACAAATGGAAGTTAAGATCAATCTTTTTTTGCTATCGTGATGTACAGCCAATTCAAATTGTACTGAAATTAGAAAAAAATGTAGTGGTGTATTTCATCGTTTAGGAACCTGAAAGCTCCTCCCTAAATGACTGAAAAGCTCGCACTTATATGACTTATAGCCCGCCCTAAAGGACTGAAAGCCCCACCCTAAATGACTGATCGCTCCTCCCTTAAGGAGTGATAGCTCCTCCCTAAAGGACTGATAGCCCTGCCCTAAAGGACTGATAGGTCCTCCCTAATGGACTGATAGCCCCACCCTAAAGAACTGATAGCTCCTCCCTAAAGTGTCTGATAGACCCTCCCTAAAGGACTGATAGCTCCTCCCTAAAGTATCTGATAAACCCTCCCTAAAGGACTGATAGCTCCTCCCTAAATGACTGATAGCCCATCCCTTAAGGACTGATAGCTCCTCCCTAAATGACTGATAGCTCCTCCCTAAATGACTGATAGCTCCTCCCTAAATGACTGATAGCCCATCCCTTAAGGACTGATAGCTCCTCCCTAAAGGACTGATAGCCTCCTCCTTAAATGACTGATAGCTCCTCCCTAAAGGACTGATAGCTCCTCCCTAAATGACTGATCGCCTCCTCCTTAAATGACTGATAGCTCCTCCCTAAATGACTGATAGCTCCTCCCTAAATGACTGATAGCTCCTCCCTAAAGGACTGATAGCCTCCTCCTTAAATGACTGATAGCTCCTCCCTAAAGAACTGATAGCTCCTCCCTAAATGACTGATAGCTCCTCCCTAAAGGACTGATAGCCTCCTCCTTAAATGACTGATAGCTCCTCCCTAAAGGACTGATAGCTCCTCCCTAAATGACTGATAGCCTCCTCCTTAAATGACTGATAGCTCCTCCCTAAATGACTGATAGCTCCTCCCTAAATGACTGATAGCTCCTCCCTAAATGACTGATAGCTCCTCCCTAAAGGACTGATAGCTATGATAGTTTCACGCAGAACTTCACATTTTTTTTATTATTATACCTAAGTATCCTTTATTGCGTCACAGGTCAATATCGTAATAATACCGTATACCATAATAACAGCGTCAGCAATTAATCACAACATGAAAACTGGATAGCGTCATAAGCCTACCTCATAGACGAAGAAGATCTTGGACATGTAGTCGATGATGAGCACTTTGGCCCAGTACGGCACCGGTTTGGCCTCCGCACCGCAGAAATGAATGTTCATGATGAAGATGGTCAGAGCGGTGGACGCTGTGATCATAGTCATCGTCGCTATGTAGTATTTAGCTGGAAAATATATGACTAGAGTTACTAAACAGCTGCTTGTTTCTTATAATAATTTGTTTGCAGATGGGGGGTGTACATGAAATTACATCTGTATCACAAACGCATGCAAGAGCAAACTAAAACACACTAATCATATAAAGATGGGCTCATATCTGTTTTATGGGCAGTTGTGACCCAACGGTGCGTTTCCACTGCAGTGTCAAATCTGCATTCACTGCTGGTGAAAGCCCAGCGGACATGCCTTTGAGCAAGGCACTGAACCCCTAACTGCCCACTGCTCTGGGTGTATGCTCACAGTGTGTGTGTGTGTGTGTGCTCTCACTCCTCACTCAAAATGTGTGTGTGCGCACTTGTATGAATTACTGGCAGAGGACCAATTTTGCGTATGGGCAAATCCATACTTGACAAGGCTCACTTTCACTTTACGTTCTTGCGGCCCAGTAGAAACTCTTTTATGACCCAGTACTGGGTCACAATTGGGTCACTAGACAATAGACTCACCAATCAGAGACTAACTTCACTTTCACTTTGACTTTACATTCTTGCGGCCCGGTAGAAACTGTTTCATGACCCAGTACTGAGTCACGTTTGGGTCACTGGACGATAGACTCACTGATCAGAGACTAACTTTGCTTTCACTTTCTTGAGGCTCGGTAGATACTCTATCATGACCAGGAACTGGGTCACAACTGGGTAACTAGGCGATAGACTCACCGATCAAATTCTAACTTCACTTTCACATTCACTTTCATTTTACGTTTTTTCAGGCCTGGGTCACATCTGGGTTACTAGAAGATAGAGTCACCAATGAGAGCCTAACTTCACTTTCACTTTACGTTCTTGTGGCCTGGTAGAAACTCTTTCACGACCCAGTACTGGGTCACGTCTGGGTCACTAGACAACAGACTCACCGATCAGAGACTAACTTCACTTTCACTAAAGTAATTTTGTGGTTTTGCGGCCTGGTAGAATCTCTTTCATGACCCAGTACTGGGTCAAGCTTGGGTCACTAGACGATAAGACTCACTGATCAAAGACTAACATCACTTTTACTAAAGTAACTTTACATTCTTGCAGCCCGATAGAAACTCTTTCATGACCCAGTACTGGGTCACGTTTGGGTAACTAGGCGATAGACTCACCGTTCAGAGACTAACATCACTTTCACATTCACTTTAATTTTACATTCTTGCAGCCTTGGGTCACATCTGTGTCACTAGACGATAAACTCACCAATGAGAGACTAACTTCACTTTCACTTTACGTTCTTGCGGCCTGGTAGAAACACTTTTACGACCCGGTACTGGGTCACATCTGGGTCACTAGACGATAGACACACCAGACAGAGACCAACTTCACTTTCACATTCACTTTCATTTACGCTCTTGTGGCGTGGTAGAAACTCTCCCATGACCCAGTACTGGGTCACGTCTGGGATACTAGACGATGGACTCACCGATCAGAGCCTAACTTCACTTTTACTTTCACTTTACATTCTTGCGGCCCAGTAGAAACTCTTTAATGACCAGCACTGGGTCATGACTGGCTCACTAGACAATAGACTCACCGATCAGAGACTAACTTCACTTTCACCAAAGTAATTTTGCGCTCTTGTGGCGTGGTAGAAACTCTTTCATGACCCAGCACTGGATCACTACTGGGTCACTAGTTGATAGACTCACCGTTCGGAGACTAACTTCACTTTCACTTTACGTTCTTGCAGCCTGATTGAAACTCTTTTTAATGACCCAGTATTGGGTCACGTCTGGGACACTAGAGGAAAGACTCACCAATCAGAGACTAACTTCACTTTCACATTCACTTTACGTTCTTGCGGCCGTGAAAACTCTTTCATGACCCAGTACTGGGTCACATCTGGGTCAATAGATGAAAGACTAACCAATCAGAGACTAACTTCACTTTTACATTCTTTTTGACTTTACGTTCTTGTGGCCCGGTAGAAACTCTTTCACCACCCAGTACTGGGTCACGTCTGGGTCACTAGACAACAGACTCACTGATCAGAGACTAACTTCACTTTCACTAAAGTAATTTTGTGTTCTTGCGGCCTGGTAGAAACTCTTTCATGACCCAGTACTGGGTCACGTTTAGGTAATTAGGCGATAGACTCACCGATCAGAGAATAACTTCACTTTCATTTTCATTTTACATTCTTGCTGCCTTGGGTCACATCTGGGTCACTAGACGATAGACTCACCAATGAGAGACTAACTTACTTTCACTTTATGTTCTTGCGGCCTGGTAGAAACTCTTTTTAATGACCCAGTATTGGGTCACGTCTGGGACACTAGAGGAAAGACTCACCAATCAGAGACTAACTTCACTTTCACATGCACTTTACGTTCTTGCGGTCGTGAAAACTCTTTCATGACCCAGTACTGGGTCACATCTGGGTCACTAGATGATAGACTAACCAATCAGAGACTAACTTCACTTTCACTTTCTTTTTGACTTTATGTTCTTGCGACTCGGTAGAAACTCTTTCACAACCCGGTACTGGGTCACATCTGGGTCACTAGACAATAGACTCACCAATCAGAGACTAACTTCACTTTCACTCTACGTTCTTGTGGTGGTAAAAACTTTTTCAACACCCTGTACTGGGTTGCGACTGGGTCATTAGACTCACCGATGAGAGGAACACTTTCGGAGGGAGGCATGCTCTCCGCCACCATCATCTGGAAGACAGTGAGTGCCAACAGCACAGTGACCCCAAGTGAGACCTTCTCCCCGGAGTCTGCGGGCAGGTAGAAGCTCAGCGGCGCCAGGAAGGAGATGAGGAAGCAGGGCAGCAGCAGGTTGATGATGTAGAAGGAGCTGCGGCGCTGCAGCAGGACAGTGTAGGTGATGTCGGGGTACGGGTCCGAGCAGCAGCCGTACATGATCACGTTCTTGGTGGCCGGCATCCCGTGGCATTCCCACTCCACATTCTCCACGAAGTCTGAGAGGTCGCCGCTCACACTGCCCATCGCGATGTCCACCTGAAGCAGAGAAGACAACATTCAGTAATACAATATATATCGTGACTGAATAATGACAGAAAAACTCCAGGATGGTTGATTATCAGGACTTCCAGAAGAAGGAGAACAATAGTGTGAGACTGATAACGGCAGCCGGAAGAGAGAATAAGTTCAGATGTTGTCAGATGTGACGCACCTGGTTGCCGTTGTATGTCCAGGAGCCGAATGTGAGGTTGCACTGTTGGCTGTCGAAGGGAAAGTAGGACACGTCCACCACACAGGAGCTCTTGGTGATGGCCGGAGCGTCCCACGTGATCTCACCGGTGTAGCGCAGAACGACATTAGTGTCCACCGGGCCCGAGAAATCATCATCCGCCCTGCAAACACACACACACACACAGATGTATGCGTAAACACACACAAACACATGTAAACGCATACATGTGCAAACACAAAACGGTAAAAACACACACACATGCACATGCAAACACACACATGCACGCATACACACAGACATACACACACACACACACACACACACACACACACACACACCCACACACACACACACACACACACACACACACACACACACAGAGACACATACATAGACACAGACATGCACAAACACACACACACAAATATTCATACACAAACACATACAAACACAAACACACACATGCATGCATACACACATACATATACACACACACACACGCACGGACATACATACATGCACGCATATACACACAGACATAAACACACATACGTACATATATAGACACAGACATACACACATACATAGATACACACACACATAGATACACACACACACACAAACACAAAACCACACACACATGCAAACACACACAAAAACAGGCACGCAAACACACAAAGTTAAAACACACACACACAGAGACAGATACATAGATAGATACAGACATACACACACATAGATACACACACACACATACAAACACAAAACCACACACACATGCAAACACACAAAAACAAGCACACAAACACACAAAGTTAAAAACACACACATGAATCACACACATACACATGCAAACACATGCACGCATACACGCAGACACACACACACGCGCACACACACACACACACACACACACACACACTGAGAAGATGTGAGCGACTGCTTCAGTGTGTGTTAGTGTGTGTGTGTGTGTGTGTGTGTGTATCTATCTATATATGTGTCTCTGTGTGTGTGTGTGTGTGTGTGTGTGTGTGTGTGTGTGTGTGTGTGTGTGTGTGTGTGTGTGTGTGTGTGTGTGTGTGTGTGTGTGTAGACGTACAGTACAGGCGTACTTGTTATACAGCACCAGGTCGGGTCTCCAGATGAGGCTGCTGGGAATGCGGATCACCTCCAGACCGTCATAATCCTCTTTACTCCACTTGAGGTGAGCGTCGTGCCACACCTGCCTGATCCACAGGTACGCGATTAACACCTGGTTCCTCTCGTCCTGCGCACACACACACACACACACACACACACACTGCTGTTAATATTAGATTAGAGAGAGAGAGACAGAGAGAGACTAACAAACTAAGAGGTACGTATTTTATGTGTATACAGTAGGCGGCACGGTGGCTCAGTGGTGTAAGAAGGTCTCTGGTTCGAGTCCCGGCTGGGTCAGTTGGTGTTTCTGTGTGGAGTTTGCATGTTCTCCCCGTGTTGGCGTGGGTTTCCTCCGGGTGCTCCGGTTTCCCCAACAGTCCAAACACATGCGCTGAATTGATGAACTTAACTGGCCGTAGTGTAGAGAGGGGTCTGGATGCAGGCCTGGTGCAGTGCAATCTGAGCTGCATCCAATGCTTTTTAATGGGCTCACCTAACCCCACCCCTAACCCTACCCATCACAGTGACGTCACTCACTCCATTGAGTGCATTGTGTCTGACATTGCATCGCTGAGTGATGCAATCTGAGCTTGCATCATAAAGACTGCATCCAGATACTATTGGTAGTGTATGAGTGTGTGAGTGAATGAGTGTGTATGGGTGTTTCCCAGTACTGGGTTGCAGCTGGAAA
Source organism: Danio kyathit (assembly GCA_903798195.1). NCBI lineage: Eukaryota > Metazoa > Chordata > Actinopteri > Cypriniformes > Danionidae > Danio > Danio kyathit. The sequence goes on from LR812532.1 coordinate 1,028,293, forward strand.
GGCGTCCGCTGTGTAAAACATGTGCTGGAATAGTTGGCGGCTCATTCCGCTGTGGTGACCTCTAAAAAAAAAGGGACTAAGCTGAAGGAAAATGAATCGATGTATGAATGTATACAGTATATATTCCTTTCTATTTATTATATATATTATTATTATTATTATTTTCAGCAATATTGTATTTATACTATGATTTATATTGACTTTTATTTTGTTTTTGTCCCTGCTATGTACACTTTGGCATTATGTACCCATGTATATCATGCCAATAAAGTGAATTAAAGTAAATTAAAGAGAGAGAAATGGTTGAAGACACACACACACACACACACACACACACACACACACTGACCATGTCTTTGATCTGGGACAGTGTGACCTGCAGTGTGACGTTCAGGGATTTGTCAGTGTCGTCCACCGGCCGCAGAGCGCTGGAGTAATCCTCCATCAGATCGTTCAGTAGCTTGTGTGCGAATCGACCCTGAGCACAGTGAGAGACTGAAACACACACACACACACACACACACACACACATAGATATACACACACACACACACACACACACACACACACACACACACACACACACACACACACACACACACACACACACATGTTTGTTTTTGTGAATTGTGGGTACGTTTTATAGGGTTTCGTTGTTTTTATACTGCACAAATTGTATTTAGTATCGCCCTCACCCCACCCTACCCCTAAACCTGACCATCACAGCAGACTGAGGACAGCTTTACCCTCTGAAATAAACTCATCCGGTGTGATTTAGAAGCTTTTGGAGAAACGAGGACGTCAGCAATGTCCTCATATTCCATCACCTTCTGTAATACCTGAGTCATACCGATGTCATTATACAGACGTGTGTCCTGACATGTCACAAAAACATGCACACACACACATTTCCATTGTTTTTATACTGTACCACGTTCAACATCACGTTTCAGAAAGTTTTTTTTTTTTTTAAAGATTTATTTTTGGCCTTTTTTAGATAGGACAGTATTTAGACAGGAAGCGAAGTTGGAGAGAGAGAGGGGGGTAGGGTAGGGAAATGTCCTCAAGCCGGGATTCGAACTCGGGACGCCCTGACGTGCTATTGCACCATATGTCAGCGCGCTATCCACTAGGCTATTGCGCCGACGCAGAAAGTTTCCTGTATATGCTGACACAGGAATGAAAATGGATCGTCTGATTATTAGCAATTGCTCACAGAATGTTCAGAAATAACCTTTTCATAACTTATGGAGAACATTAGCGACATGTTACTCAAACAGGTTTTAAATAAGGGATTAGAGGAACCTCACGTATTGAATAAGCTGTAGCAAAACTCTACGAAACCTTTCTTAATACATTTATGCAATGGGAGTACAATTCAATTCTTGCAGGTTCTCTGAATGTTCTGAAACAAATAGACAAGCGATAATGAAGGAAAGAAAGATCATTAAACAGAAAACACACTTCAGAATTAAAACATTAATCAATACACTCCTGTTTTTCTGGTGCTTTTATTGTTGCGTATCGCATCGAGCACTAAACAAGCCTCATTTAAGGGGCATATTCGGTGCCATTTGTGTCCCCAAGGCATTATTCATTTATCCATTCAATTTCTTTTTCGGCTTAGTCCCTTTATTAATCAGGGGTCGCCACAGCGGAATGAACCGCCAACTTATCCAGCATATGTTTTACACAGCGGATGCCCTTCCAGCTGCAACGAATCACTGGAAATATCCATACACACTCATTCACACACACACTATGGACAATTTAGCCCACCCAATTAAACAATAGCGCATGTGTTTGGACTGTGGGGGAAACCGAAGCACCCGGAGGAAACCCACGCCAATGAAACACCACACAGAAATGCCGACTGACCCAGCCGGGACTTGAAGCAGCGACCTTCTTGCTGTGAGATGATTGTGCTACCCACTGCGCCACCATGCTGCCCTTGTTTAGTAATACTTTTTAGAAATACTATTGTAGTAAAATACTATTATAAAGTTAGCGACATTTTAGCTCTTAAAATATGCAAATATTACAGTAAATATTAATTTTATACACCTTATAAAAGAAATGAGAATGTTCTGTAATGGGGACATTTGACCTGTGTTACATGTGAAAAGTCTGTAAAAGGTGCTAAACCATATCATCCTGAGCTGGACATTATATTTTTCTTATAGTTTAATAAGTACTCCTTCAACTGAAATTGTAAAATACTGGAAAATATAACATTTTCAGGGACAATTACTACCCTGAAATAGCACCGACTAGTAGGAATGACCCTTAATTCAATTCAAGTGTATGTGTATAGCGCTTTTCACAGCAATTATTGCTTCAAAGCAGCTTTACAAAAGGTGCATTATTACAATCAAATTAGAAATAGTTAAGGTTACTAATAACTTTAATTAACTAATAACTAATAGTTTTAAACAAGTTATCTATAAACATAGTCAACCTGCAGTTATACAGTAGGTGATGTCTGTGTGTACTTGTTTAATGAAGTGTATTTGTGTATTAAGTGTGTGTTTGTTGTTCTCGAAGTCTTCGATGAATATTGATGATGTGAATGTTGAGAATATGAATATGCATCATCTCTCACCTTCAACCAGCAGAAGCGCAGACAGGAGCATGACCTCCATCCAGCGCCGGGTCCTCTCCATCAGCGGATCCTCCAGCTCATCCAGGCCAGATCTTCAGCAGTTTGACCGAATACAGTGCTTTGTCCGCGGTCACTGGAGCTCCGGGTGTCGCGTGTCGAGCCGCGTAACCTGAGGCGCGCGCTATTCAGCTGTCAATCATGCGCGCGACAGGTGGGCGCGGGCCCGCTAACGGATGATGATGAGGAAGGAAACGATGACACCTTCATCATCATCATTAGCGTGTCCTGAACTGACACTGCAGCGAAATGCAATCTGGGTCATTTGTTTCCGCGCGTTCGGGCTTTAGGTTTAGGGGTGAAAACATGCAGTGTCGGGTGTAATTAGCTACCAAGTTACTGTAATTAGATTAATGTTCTGCTGGAGAAAGAAAGAAAACATAAAGGAAAGAAAGAAAGAAAGATGAATAAGGAAAAGAAAGAACAAAACGAAAGAAAAAGAAAGACAAGTAATGGAAAAAAAGAAAAATAAAGGAAAAAATGAAAGAAAAAAAGAAAATCAATGGAAAGAAAAAAAAGTAAAGAGAAATTAAGAAAATAAAGAAAGAAAAAGAAAGAAAATAAAGAAAGAAAAAGAAAGAAAGAAAAGAAAGAATGAAAGAGAGGAGAGAATTAAAGGAAATAAAAAGAAAAGTAATGGAAATAAAGAAAGGAAACAAAGAAAGAAAGAGAAATTAAAAAATAAAGAAAGAGAAATAAAGGAAAGAAAAAAGAAAAAACAAAGGAAAGAAAGAAGAAAGGTAATAGAAATAAAGAAAGAAAGAAAAAGAAAAGAAAGAAAGAAAGAAAGAGAAATTAAGAAATAAACAAAGGAAGAAAGAAAGAAAAAAAGGAAAGAAAGAAATAAGAGAAATAAAGAAAAAATAAAGAAAAGAAAGAGTAATTAAGAAAATAAATAAAGAAAAAAAAAGGATAGAAAGAAAAAATTAAATAAATAAATAAAGGAAAGAAAGAATGAAAGAGAAAGTAAGAAAATAAAGAAAGAAAGAAAGAAAGAAAAAGAAAGAAATAAGAGAAATAAAGAAAAAGGAAAGAAAGAGAAAGAAAGAAAGAAAGAAAGAAAGAAAAATAAAGGAAAGAAATAAAAAAGGAAATAAAGAAAAAAAGGAAAGAAAAATGAAAAGAAAAAGAAATGAAATAAATAAATAAAAGAAATAAAGGAAAGAAAGAAAAAATAAAAGAAAATAAAGAAAGAAAAATAAAGGATAGAAAGAAAGAAAGAAAAGAAAGAAAGAAAAGAAAAAAAGAAAGAAAGAAAGAAAGAAAGAAAGAAAGAAGAAAGAAAAATTAAGAAAATAAAGAAAGAAAGAAAAAAAGGAAAGAAATAGATAAAAGAAATAAAGGAAATAAAGAAAAAAGAAAAAAAAATTAAGAAAATAAAGAAAGAAAGAAAAAGAAAGGAAATAGAGAAAGAAAAAATAAAGAAAAGAAAGAAAGAAAGAAAAGGAAAGCAAAGTTAAGAAAATATAGACAGAAAAAAGAAAGAAGATCTGTAATCACATCCAAGATAAAAGTGTGTATTTGCATGGTCACTCACTGCATAAATATTGTGCTTATATAAATAAAATATAGAAATGCAGAAATATTGTCTTATTTTCAGAAATAATGATACAAAAACTTTAGTTTTTCTTTAAAACGAGCAAAATAATCGGTGAGATAGACGAGTTTTTCCTTTTGACATTATATTGTTTTTCCTCCCTCATCGTCAGATTATTTGGCTTGTTTTAAGGAGAAACTCTCTTCATTTTGACTGATTATTTCTGAAAACAACATAATACTTTTGTTTGTCTGGAAAATGCTTCTGATTTAAGAGGTTTCAGATATTTGGACTAAAAACAAGACAAAATCTAGAAAAGCATGCTGCAGTGGAGGAAGACATACTGAAGAATGCTGGAATGCTTGACTTGCATTGTTCTTACTATGGATGTGAATGCCATTTATGAAACTCATAAATATTCACCAGCACTTGAATGTGAGTAAATGCAGAGTAAATGTTAATTTGGTGTGTACTGTCTCTTTAAGGTCATACGATCAGCTGATGGAGGTTAACTCTCCTTTCAGCACACAGATACACATCGAGCCAAGAGAAACACGACAAAACTGCGGACACACGAGAGCCCTGATCTGCCTGGATTACAACCAGAAGACATACACAAGCAGTTCACTTTAAAGTACGCATGGAATCCAGACTAACCATGTTGATTTTGTTAGCTCGCATCGCTAGTTCTGTGGTGAACAATTCATCTGTGCAGGTCATTAATGAAAAGTAAAGCAGTTCGCCCCTGTAATCTAAAACTGAAATCTGAAGATGCCCTTTCTGTTTGTTTTCAGTTCAATTCTCAAATTAGGTCTGTCTGAGGTGTTAGGCGTGGCTAACACACTTAACCACGCCCCTCCAGCTGTCAGTTTTGACATCACCATGACAACAAACAGAAATGGTGAGGAGTAGTCGATTGTAATAACCCTTTCTCCCCATCTTTCCATATGAAACACCTACTGTACTACACCCAATCAGCTCGCAGTGGAAAAAAGCAAGCCACGCCCACTGTTTTCTCATTTAATATTCAGTTCCTCTAGGAACTGCGTCACAATCTGAAATAAAACCATAGCAGCTTCCGGTTCATGCGGATATTAATATAAAATGCAGTAGAGTAAATGTTTAGCATGTCAGTATTATGGAAGCCTGTTCCTGCCTTTGAATAAATAAAAGCTTATTGTGACGTTTTATCCCAGAATTGTGAGGTTTAACTCGAAATTGCTTAATTGAAATTGAGTTATTAAGTCAGAATTGCAACTATAACAACATGAACCAACAATTCAGAGACATAGACAGAATGGAGAGTTTATACGGTTAATAGTTTGTGTGATTAATCTCAGTTAATATATATTTTCGCCATAAATATGAGCTCAGTCTCTAAAATGTTGATATATAAAGTAGATAATGTTTATATTCCTTCGTATGCTGTATAATATATGCACTATATACATATTTATTCATCAGTTCTGTCTGGTTCTGGAATCTGATTGGCTGATAGCCATGCGATATTCTGAAATAGGGTGTATGCAGAAGTATGCTAAAGGACTTTTAATTTGTCAGTAATCCTGGGTTAAGCGCTTCCGGTGAACTATATGCCCTTGCAAAATCGGCGCGTTTAAGGTCTGTTTTCTTTCAAAATCAGCGATCTCCACTGGCTGAGTGATATCTGCTATAAAGTGGGGTCTCAGATTGTACAAGAAGCACTGCACTAAATTCAGTGGTGGAGAGAGTACTGAAAAAACATACTCCAGTAAAAGCACCATTACTTGCCTAAAAATGTAGTGCGAGTAGAGTAAAAGTACCTGCTGTAAATATTACTCAAAGTCTGAGTAAACAGTAGAGCTTTTAAAAGTACTCAAGAGTAGTGAGTGTTACGCTGTATAAAGCTGATGTGTTTACATGTAATGTGTGCATGTGTGTGTAAACGTAACATTCTGTAGTGCATTTAGTTATCGCCCAGCAGGCACACAACATCATGAGACGTTAATATTAGGTTAGATTTAGGTTGTGATGTCAGGTGACCAAAATTAATTGTCTAGCCAGGAGCTGAGGACATTATTTTAATGTCCAATAATGACGTCAAATGACGTTGATATTTGGTTGATTTTAGGTTGTTAGAAAGTGACCAAAATCCAGCGTCGAGCCAACATCTTAAACCAGAGTCATATTGACGTCAAATACTGACATTTATACGGCAACCAACATCCAAAGTCTGATAGACGTCATAGGGGTAACGTCCACACAACGTCAAGCTGTAACATCATTAGACGTTAATATTTGGTTGGTTTTAGGTTGGACATTGGATATTGATGTTGGCCTGATGTTGAGTTCTGACGTCAACCAGATTTTCATTTCCAAACAAAATGCAAAGTCCCCATGACGTTAGGGTTCAACGTCAATCATGCTGACGTCCTGTGCCTGCTGGGTGTTTAAGGCCATTTCGGTCATCATACAGTAAACATCCGTCTCTGGGTCAATGTGTGTAAAGATGTTGAACATCTTCATGGACACTTTTAATACTTCCAAACAGTTTGCTGCAATTATAATGTGCACACGTCTTGAGATAGTTCATTATGATGTGATTTACCTTCTAAGGTATGTGCGATTTGATTGGACAGGAATCACAGAACTGATTTTTCTAATCCCCATAGACAAGAATAATAAAGTAGTGACTGCAGGATGAAGGACAGTAGTGGAGTAAAAGTACCGATACTGCACTAAACATGTACTCAAGGAAAAGTAAAGTACACATTTTTAATACTACTCAGTCAATTACAATTCCTGAGAAAAACTGCTCAATTACAGTAATTAGAGTATTTGTAATTAGTTCCTTTACACCACTGACTAAATTACATTTCCCCCTTCCATGTCTTTAAAATATGAACATTTATTTTACCCCAGTGTATTCAATAGAGCTTCTGCGCAAGCCTGCGCTGATCCTGACGGGCGTGAGTGAGTAAACGGCTTTTCATCTCGTTTTACGCTTGAGCGACTAAACGAATGCCGAAGTCTGTTTAACTGATTGTATTTTAATTACATTACAACATCGATGCTGTAAAAGGAACCGTATAAAATGGAAAAATGTCACAATAACCGGTCGCCGGAAGTTTATCAGTGTGGAAAGAAACACTACTGCGCATATACCCTATAACAGCGCTCCTACAGCCTCTTCACTCTTGTGTATTACTCCGCCCACAAACAGCGACAAGCAGATCAATAAACTCTCGACAGTTTGACAAATATTGCAGCTGCTGGACAACATCTTTTGAGGTTTGTTTAGTCGAGAATGTAGTTGTTTAGATTGCAACTATGCAGTTTATTCATGAGGATAGTGCCTATTTTGAATATTTATCATTTCGGAGATCGGCGGCCATCAGCCTGTCATACTGAGCAGAGCAAAGACGGTTGTACCACAAGATGGCGACAGAGACAGCATAATACGTCCTTAGGGGAGAAAAACTCAGCATTTTCTTTTCCTATTTCAGACTACAGCTGATCAAATCATTATTAAACAGGTAAGTGACATTCTAAGTCGATCTCTCTCTCTCTTGTATGTTGTAGTGCTGTATTTATACCATAGTAACCTGCTAGTGTTTGCTTTGCTTTGGCTTTTTTAGGGTTAATTATTGTGATCTCCTGATTGCAACAGAGAAATTCTGGGAAATCTCTGTAGACTGATGGCATTTCATGCTGTTCAGCCTTATAATCTTAAAATGTGAGCAAAATCAGCTGTTTTGTCGTCACTTTAGACATTACGCTAGAGAATCATTCAAACTCTAGCTCTACAGCAGGGGAGCCCAAACTGTTTCTTATGAAGGGCCAAAATCCAAGCTTGAGCTGTGGGCCGAAGGTAAATAAAGCAACCTGTATAAGATTAAAGTTGCCATGAGTAATTTACAAATTTATTTCATAATAGTTAAAAATAAAAGATTACTTTAACAGGATTTACTAATGCATTCTAATTTTTCGAAAATGTATATTATTTTATTTTTTTTTATAATTATTTTTTAGGGGTTTTCACCTTTATTAGATAGGACAGTAGAGAGTATTGACAGGAAAGAATGGGGAGCAGAGAGAGGGGAAGGATCGGCATAGGACCGCGAGGCAGAATCAAACTCGGGTCACCGTGAACACCGGAGTGCATGTGTCGATGCACTAACTACACCACTGGCGCCTGCAAAATGTATGTTATTTTATCCAACTTTGCCTTGATTTGCACGCTGATCTCTTCTGCTTTGTCCCCTATTCGTGATGTTACTTTTATTTTTTAAAATCTGTTTTATTTATGACATTTAATTGAAACATTTAAATTTTGTTTGTTTTTTGTCGCTCAACAATAAAACAATCTGACCACAGGTTACATTAAAATAGAAATGAGAATCTCTGTTAAAGGCATTCCCCCAACCCTTCCCAATCATTTTCCCTCTGGCGGGGCAAATCAAAGGATACAAAGAGCTAACTTTGGCCCGCGGGCTCTAGTTTGGACATCTCTGCTCTAAAGTGACGTTGGTGAAGTCATTCATCAGCCGCAGAACGGAGGAAGAAAGTAGTTCCTCGTACAAAAAGATTTTGAGACTCTCTGTTTGATTTTCTTTTTTATATACAGTTGCAATCAGAATTATTCGCCCCCGTTTATTTTTTTTCCCAATTTCTGTTTAATGCAGATATTTTCTCAACACATTTCTAAACACAATAGTTTTAATAACTCATTTCTAATAACTGATTTATTTTATCTTTGCCATGATGACAGTACTTCAAGACACTTCTATACAGCTTAAAGTGACATTTAAAGGCTTAACTAGGTTAATTAGGGTAACTAGGCAGGTTTGGGGAATTAGGCAAGTTATTGTATAATGATGGTTTGTTCTGTAGACTATTGAGAAAATATAGCTTAAAGGGGCTGATACTGACCTTAAAATGGGTTTTAAAAAATTAAAAACTGCTTTTATTCTAGCCAAAATAAAACAAATAAGACTTTCTCCAGAAGAAAAAATATTATCAGACACACTGTGAAAATTTCCTGAATCTGTTAAACATCATTTGGGAAATATTTAAAAAAGAAAAAAAAAAATTCAAAGGGGGTTTAATAATTCTGATTGCAACTGTACATGATTATGCTGTCGAACTGTTGTATAAATGCAAAATCACAAGAGCAGTAGTGTGATGTGGCTGTATATCATCACTGGTGGGGCACTAAGGCAGTCGGCCTGCAGCCTCGAGTCAACGCACGCCTCCCACCAGAGCCGATATACAGCCACACCGTGCTGCTACTCGTGTGATATTGCTCATATATAAACTGTACATTTTATAGCTTTATTTTCCACTGATTCTCACTTGGGGAACTCTGAATCATATTGATTCATATTTAAATGTGTACAAGAGTCACACCAGATATTACACACACACACACACACTATACAATCAGATAAAACCCAAACACAGATCATCCACACGTGGCGTGCTCAGCCATCAAACTGGTGTTTATTTCACTATTCCACAAAGCAATAATAAATAAAGGCATTGCCACATTGCTTTAATTTATACAGACTTTAATAGCTTTATTTACAGATCAACTCTCGCCTTTTGTGTATTTGCGCACGCTTGAGTCTGTGTGTGAGTGTGTTTGTGTGTTTTCCAGTCTTGACTGTTTGTGATTAACATCTAGAAGTGATGATAAGAGTCTGTTTGACACCGTTTTTAAAAATGGAACCCAAATGTTCAAAGGGCCAATGATTGTGCAGGAGGGAGTAGACAGCAGTGCTGATTGGCTGTGAGTGTGTGAGGGGGCGGAGCTACTGCTAGACCCTTCTGATGATGATGATGATGATGAAGAAAGAAAAAGGCACATCCAAAGCAAAATAAGTAAACAAAAGAAAGAGAGAAAGAGATAGAGAGGGAAATCAATGATCTTTTACTCACTATCATGTTGTTCCAAACCTGCATTAAACTGTAAAGAAGGAAATGAATGGAGATCTTTCTGTCAGATCAGCAGCACTTCCTTAAAGTTTGGAACAACATAAAGATGATTTCAGATCTGAACGGAGAAAGAGGAGAAAGATGAAGATGAAGAGAGGCTGCTGGGTTGTTATGAAGGACTGATTTTGGTGGGTTGGGTCAGATAAGGTGCTTTGGCCCCTTCAGGATGCACTCAGTTGCTAAGCAACAGTTCTGTCGCTGTCTCCACGTCCCAGGATTTCGACGACAGAGCCACTATTACTGCATTCTGCCGAGAGAAGATGAGAAGATCCACATATCATGAAATAATATATACAAACATCACAAAAATATATTAGTGCAGGGCAAAAATTAATCACATCTCACCGGCCACTTTATTAGGTATACCTTACTAGTACCGGGTTGGACCCCCTTTTGCCTTTATATCTGCCTTAATCCTTCATGATGTAGATTCAACAAGCTACTGGAAATATTCCTCAGAGATTTTGCTCCATATTGTCATGATAGCATCACACAGTTGCTGCAGATTTGTCGGCTGCACATCCATGATGCCAATCTCCCGTTCCACCACATCCCAAAGGTACTCTATTGGATTGAGCTCTGGGGACTGTGGGGGCCATTTGAGTACAGTGAACTCATTGTCATGTTCAAGAAACCAGTCTGAGATGATTCACGCTTTATGACATGGTGCGTTATCCTGCTGGAAGTAGCCATCAGAAGATGGAGACACTGTGGTCATAAAGGGATGGACATGGTCAGCAACAATACTCAGGTAGGCTGTGGCGTTGACACCATGCTCAATTGGTACTAATGGACCCAAAGTGTGCCAAGAAAATCTCCCCCACACCATTACACCACCACCAGCAGCCTGAACCGCTGATACAAGGCAGGATGATCCATGCTTTCATGTTGTTGAGGACAAATCTTGACCCGACCATCTTCTCTTGTCCAGTTTTGGTGAGCCTGTGTGAATTGTAGCCTCAGTTTCCTGTTCTTAGCTGACAGGAGTGGCACCCGGTGTGGTCTTCTGCTGCTGTAGCCCATCCGCCTCAAGGTTGGACGTGTTGTGTGTTCAGAGATGCTCTTCTGCAGACCTCGGTTGTAACGAGTGCTTATTTGAGTTACTGTTGCCTTTTTATCAGCTGGAACCAGTCTGGCCATTCTCCTCTGACATCAACAAGGCATTTGCGCCCACAGAACTGCCGCTCACTGGATATTTCCTCTTTGTCGGACCATTCTCTGTAAACCCTAGAGATGGTTGTGCGTGAAAATCCCAGTAGATCAGCAGTTTCTGAAATACTCAGAGCAGCCCGTCTGGCAGCAACAACCATGCCACGTTCAAAGTCACTTAAATCCCCTTTCTTCCCCATTCTGATGCTCGCTGTGACCTGCAGCAGATCGTCTTGACCATGTCTACATGCCTAAATGCATTGAGCTGCTGCCATGTGATTGGCTGATTAGAAATGTGCGTTAACGAGCAGTTGGAATGGTGTACCTAATAAAGTGGCCGGTGAGCATATATTTGAAAAAATATTTATATAATTATTTACGCATATGATACAAATTATATATGAATTGAAATATCTATTGATGTCTGTGCATCCCTGCGTGCTTTCCAGATTAATATTTCACACAGAAATGCCACACAAAAAGCATATGCGATGACTTTCTTTCAAACTGTATGTACCGTGATGTACAGAAGTGTGATGTAAATGTGTGTGTGTGTGTGTGTGTGTGTGTGTGAGTGTGAGTGTTTGCTCACTTTATCGAAGCCCATGGCACAGAGTTTGTCTATTTTGCGTGTGTATTCGGAGCTGGAGAAGGGAGCTCCTGCGTAAACATGTGACCAGAGTCGAGCCGTCTGTTTGAACATCTCGGGGTTCTGCTTATACTGACAGACAGGAAACACACAGAGGACAGAGAGGAAGTGACCACAGTATATTCACCCCATCACAAACACTGCCCACATCAAGACCTTCAGAATCATGGTTAAAAGGCTGGTCGTCTGTATATCAGCAGATTTACACTGCAAAAAATGCATTACACAGAGTCTGTGTCTCATTTCTAGTCCAAATATGAGAAAATATATACTGACATGCAACATATATTGTGCTGTTTCAGAAACACTCGGGTACGGTTTGTGGGTGCGCACCCAAGTTCATAAGACACGTTCACACTAGCTCAACGTACCAAAAGTGCTGGTGTGAAAGCACCCTAAATGAACTATGTCATTACCGCTAAATTTATCACTTCCACATTTACACACACACACGCACGCACGCACACCTACCTGATTGGCAACTACTGCGTCCTGCGGGTCATCAGGCTCAGCTGCGGCCAGAAGAGCCTGGAGTGACAATAACACTGTTCGAAGAGTCATCGCTGCTGCCCTGAAACACACACACACACTTGTGTAAACATACAGAGAGACACATAAACACATGCACACACATACATATATATATATATATACACACACACACAAACAAAAATGCGCACACACACCGATGCACACACGCATAAACACATAAACCAACGCACATAGACACAAACACACACACATCCACATAGACGTGCACAAACATAGACACATAAACACACACAAAGAAACACAAACAACCAAACAGACACGCACGCACACACATAAACATACATACACAAACACATGCAAACAAACACATACACACGTTCAGAGACAAACACACAAACACAGTGACACATAAACATACAGAGACACAAACACATGTGCATGCACACACACATACACACACATACACACACACACACACACACACACACACACACACACACCCTCACACAGATGCACAAATACAGAGAGACATAAACACACAAATACAGACACAAACACAACGTGCGCACACAAATATTACCAAACACACACAAACATATGAAGACACATAGACAAAACGCGCACACACACACATGCATACACACACACGGGACACAACAAACAAGCAAACACATACACAGATGCATGCACACACAAACAAGCAAGCACATAAATAAACACACACACACACACACACACACACACACACACACACACACACACACACACACACACACACACACACACACACACACACACACACATAAACAGGCAACCACACACATACACACACACACACTCAGACACACACAAATAATCAAATACACACACGAAAACACACACTTGCATATATACACACACAAACACACATGCGCACACACACAGATGCACACATGCATAGACATAAACCAACGCAGACATGCGCACACACACACACACACACTCACACACACACACACACACACACACACACACACACACACACACACACACACACACACACACACACACACACACAGACGTGCACAAACATAGACACATAAACACACACAAAGTAACACAAACAACCAACCAAACAGACACGCACGCACACACATAAACATACATAAACATACACACACAAACACACATAAACATACATAAACATACACACACAAACACATGCAAACGAACACATACACACATTCAGACACAAACACACACACAGTGACACATAAACATACAGAGACACAAACACATGTGCATGCACACACACACACACACACACACACACACACACACACACACACACACACACACACACACACACACACAAACAAACAAACAAACAAACAAACACGCACGCACGCACGCACGCACACACACGCACACACACACACACACACACACACACACACAGTGGAGATCTTACCACTGGTCCTTCAGGATGTCCAGACAGATGGCTCCTGTTACCGAGCTGATGTTGGGATGCCAGATCTTGGTAATGAAGCGAACCTGAAACACACCAGCAGACACAGAAATGACGAGCCATGATGAGCCAGCGAATGAAGAGGCTGATCTGCAGACCCGCTCACCTTTGGTGGATTAAATGGATATGTCTCCGGGATCTTAATCTCCAGCTGATATCTGCCACCTGCAGAACAACACGACACAAAACTGAAGGTCAAAGTTTGGCAGCATCGCAGAGTACTGCAGACACATTGGCAATCAGTGAAGCCAACACACAGACCCCAGATCAGAATTATTATTTAATGTTCTCTCACCCTCATAAGGTGTGTCTGGCGGTCCTGCGATCTCCCCCTTCAGTTCTGTGAAATTCTCATCCACTAAATCCACCTTGATCTGGTTTTTACTCGTCTGTGAAAGTAAAACGTTAAAGTAAAACTCCACACAGAAACGCCAACTGGCTAGCCGGGACTCGAACCAGTGACCTTCTTACTGTGAGGCCATAGTGCTAACCACTGAGCCACCGTGTCGCCTATATTAAAACACTTCTGCACAATTATTATTTGGATTGTCAAAATAAGAGCAGAAAATGCCTAGAAAAGATTATTGTTAATGACTTTCACAGGCTAAAACCCAATGCTAAACAATATGAAAGGCAAACCAAGCAAACCCTAAACCACACAGCCAAACCCACAAATGTTGCTGTGTAAATTCAAGCTCATTCAAACACACTGCAGTCAGATTAATGATGTATAAATCATGCAACTGATAGATCACTTATGGTATTTACATTGAACAAGGATTTTAAATCAGTTTGATTATAGCTCATCATTAAAACAAATTAAAAAAAAACACACAAAATGTGCACAGTTTAACTATGTTTTCTTAAGAGTGCAAGTCAAAGGATTAATAATAAACATGATGGTTTTGGTACCGCGGTAATACTATGGTATTTTGCCACTTTTTTGAGGGTGACAGTATTGACAACTTTAAGTCACATTAACAGCTCACTGCAGTATATTACAGACAATATGTTCAGCTATAACTATAAGCTAATAAGTATTTTACGAGCAGTCAGTAATATGAGCTAAGTTCTGACTCGTGATAAAAGTTTCACACGTACAGCGTTCAATAATCACATTTATTAAATCACCACACGCAGTTTTTACAACATCAACAATATATAACAACCCACAAATAAAAGTTGTAACGAAAACGTGTGTTTATTCAATCATAATAACGGTTATTTACGCTATCACCGCCGTGATTTAGTCGATGCTAACCGATGCTATTGGGAAACAGCCTTGATATAAAACAATAATAAAAGTTGAAAAACACACTAAATGACTCGAATGATAGCGTATATTGCCTGTCGTGTGAGTAAAATATTGTTTAATGTCAAATGTGATGTTTAAAGGAGTAAATGTGTGTTTATGAAGCACTAGCTGGCCTTCAGTTAGCAAGCGGCTAATCACATACACACACAGGCCTTTATGTTAAAACAGCATAAACACACAGAGAAAAACACATTTATTTAGTGCAGAAACACAACAAGCTCTGCAGGATTGAGTGAATAAGCACATTTAGAGGCCAGAACTGTGATGTGAGCGGCTTGGGTGCATTCAGACCGGTGTAAATACGGTTCGGCCTGGACCAAACAAACATCTCCAAACATCCCAAAACCAGCAGTCAGACACAACAAACACACACTAAACTGCATCTCTCAATGCACGAGTCAAACCACTGCAGAACCGTGTGTGTGTGTGCGTGATTCACAACTGACCAGTCCATCATCTAACATAATTAATGCACGTGTGTGCGTCAGTAAGATGATTGACAGCTGTCAGGCGAAATGCACGTGTGCGTGTTTGTGTGTGTATGTGTGTGTGTTACATAAACGCACCTCTTCGCTTTTCAGAACCTCTTTAAACTCCCGTTTGATCCGCTGAACCGCGATGTTGGCCATGCTGTTCATACACACACACACACACACATACGCGCGCGCGCGCGCACACACACACGCACGCACACACACACACACACACAAACACATCTCTCTCTCTCTCTCTCTCTCTCTCTCTCTCTCTCTCTCTCTCTCTCTCTCACACACACACACACACACACACACACACACACACACACACACACACACACACACACACACACACACACACACACACACACAGAAAATGTGCAAAAGTGATCAGTTGTACACCTTATAATACTCTCCCACATTAAACAAACTATAATAAACAGTGTTGTTGAACCATATAGTGACAATAATTCATATTTATATCACAGTAAGTGTTGATAGGCTATATACACTGTTAATATAGTATAATAGTATGAAATATATTAACAGTGTTAACACTGGAATTAAATTACTCATTCGCAGTATTTTGAGAGTATAATAAACTTAAAAACTTTTAATTAAGGTTTACAATACAATTCTCTCATATAATAGCAGGTTTCTCACATACAGCATATATGAGTTCACCCCTCACTAATCTCTCTTTTATATTCATATTTTTATTAGGAAGGTCTACAATATTATATTAGTGCATATACATTAGATTAGTCAGTGCTGAAGACAAATCTGGAGTTTATCTAACAAAATAACTTATGATAGCGCTTCAAACACTAGTACAGCCAAATGTATATGTAATAAAAAATATTAAATACAAATTTAAAAAAGAGGAAAAATCAAGAGAATGTTAGTTGAAATATTGTAGGTTGTAATTGTTTTTGCAATATTTCACTTGAATTTAATTGTATTATCTTTCAATTTCCAAATATGTTTGGTGACTAAAATATTATTGTAATAAATATATCTGTTTAATAAATCTGTTTTGTTTAAATGCACCAAAATACACGGACTATATTCACTGAGAAATGGAGAAAAATATTAATTTTTAAAATGGGCTGTACTCAATTATGCTGAGCACTGTATATATCTAATAAAAGACAGAAAATATTACTGTCCAAAACTGCACTGTATGTAAACCATCACAAAGTTTGCATATTATATAAAAATAATACTAAAATGAATATAAAAACTGAATAAAATATATATATTTACACACAATCCCATAATAAATTCCACCTTTATCCAGAATGGGCGGCACGGTGGCCCAGTGACTAGCACTGTTGCCTCACAGCAAGAATACCAATGGCGTCAGGTCCTTTCTGGGCCATCTGGTATTTCTGTGCGGAGTTTGCATATTCTCCCCATGTCCGCGTGGGTTTCCCCCGGGTTTCCTCCCACCGTCCAAATATGCTCTATATTATAGATAAAATAAGCCTAAATCTTCTTTCTAATGTCTTACTGTCAAGAAGTTCACCTTGGCCTCAGCAGCGGGGGAGTTTGAGATCGACCTGAGCTCAATTTCCCCTCGCCATGTGAAAGGGGGGAGCCCTGGGCCCGAGGATCCCTTGAGCTCAGGGCTCTCTCCCGGGACAGCACGCTAAACAAGCTATGTGATAAATCATCAGCTAAGTGTGACTCTTGAAACGTTGTGAAAAGATAACCATCTCTGTCTTCCTTGTCTACCAGAGTGACAGAATACCGGCCCCGATGAAAACATGGAAGCTAGCGCTGCACTACCCGGAAGTGCTTTGGATCCCTTCGCTGGTATGGTCCATACCATGCGCCAAACGTTGCCTTCCGCGCCCTTGGGTGCTACCTCCAACCCAGTGGTGACAACGAGTACTCCACTAGCTCGACCTATGACTTATTCAGGCGAACCAAGTACCTGCAATGGATTTTTGCTACAATGTTCCTTGTATATATAACTGGGAAACTGGAGAAATTCTAGAATGGGGTCCCTCCTGTTAAAACCATGGTCACATTACTCCCTCTACCGGTCACTCTGTGAACTCCACTCCTTTACCCGTACAGATCACCACTGTTGAAGCCTCTCACTCACCCAGTCTCCCCATTCCCTCTGCCTATCACCAGTTTATAGCTGTGTTCAGCAAGGAATGAGCCACCCAGCTACCCCCTCATTGGTCCGGGGATTGAAGCATCGACCTGCTGCCCGACGCCAAGTTACCGCAAGGAAGGATATACCCTTTATCCCGTCCTGAGCACGAGGCAATGACCAGCTACATCAATGAGGCTCTTCAACAGGGGTTCATCAGACCTTCCACATCTCCCGCCGCATCCAATTTTTTCTTCGTTTCCAAGAAGGATGGAGGATTGCGGCCTTGTATTTACTATAGGGTGTTGAATTCTGCAACAATCAAGTTTGCCTACCCATTGCCACTAGTTCTTGTGGCCCTAGAAATACTGAGCGAAGCACGAGTGTTCCGCAAACTCGATCTCCGCAGCGCCTATATTCTCATTCGCATCCGCAAGGGGGACGAGTGGAAAACTCAAAAACCATCAAGGAACTCCAACGCTTTCTAGGCTTTGCCAACTTCTACCAACGGTTTATTAAGAACTACAGCATCCTTTCAGCTCCATCAACATCCCTCCTCAAAGGTGGTAAACGTGTGCTGACCTGGACTCCTGAAGCACACCGTGCTTTTGACCGTTTAAAAGCGCTGTTCACCACGGCACCCATCCTTCGTCATCCGAACCCAACCTTACCCTTCATCGTAGAAGTAGACACCGCTGATACAGGCGTAGGTGCTGTACTCTCTCAATGGTCTGGTGAACCCAAAGTTCTCCATCCATGTGCGTACTACTCAAGGAAGCTAACATCAGCTGAGCGAAACGACGGCATAGGTGATCGCGAGTTACTGGCTATTAAACTAGCACTCGAGGAATGGTGACACTGGCTTAAAGATGCTCAACATCCCTTCATGGTCATTATGGATCATAAAAACCTCCAATACCTACGAGATGCCAAATGCCTGAATGCCCGCCAAGCCCGCTGGTCCCTATTCTTTGCTCGGTTTGATTTCAACATCACTTACCAACCTGGCCATAAGAATGTTAAAGCAGATACCCTCTCTCGAAAGTACTCACCCGATCCTCAAGATGATTCCCCGGAATCAATTCATCCTCCCTCGATCTTTGTGGCTCCCATCTTATGACAAATGGATGAGGACATTCGTTTAGCCACCATGGATGAACCAGCTCCCTCAGATCTTCCTCCGGGCCTTTGTTACGTGCCCTCAAGATATCGCATACCGCTCCTGGATAGTACGCACACCTCCCTCGGTTCAGGAGACCCGGGCAGCAGGCATACCCTCTCGCTTCTTCAGCAGAAATATTGGTGGCCCAAAATGGCTCTTGATGTCAACCAGTACATTAAGGGTTGCTCGGTCTGTGCCATCACTGCTACTCCATGCCATCTGCCTGAAGGAAAGCTACAGCCGCTACCCATTCCCCGCCGACCCTGGACTCACCTGGGAGTGGACTTCACCACCGATCTACCCCCCTCACAAGAGTATACCACTATTCTTATAGTTGTAGATCGATTTTAGGTCTTTAGGAATTATGGACTTCCAGAAGACATTGTCTCGGATAGAGGGCCCCAATTTATTTCCAGGGTCTGGCGGGGCGTTCTTCCAACTTCTGGGTACCACCTTGCAGACGAAAGGACAGACAGAGCGTAAAATCCAAGAGATTTCCCAGTACCTGTGGTCATACTGCAATAGCCACCAGAACACCTGGAGCCAGTATCTACTGTGGGCTGAGTATGCAAAAATTCTCTTCGTCAAACCTCTACTGGTCTATCCCCTTTCCAATGTGTGCTAGGCTATCAGCCATCCCATCCCATCAGCCATGTTTCCCTGGATCACTGGTTCCAAGAGAGCAAGAGGGTATGGGACTCAGCTCATGCCCATCTTCAGCGGGCAGTGCGGAGGTATAAAGTCCAAGCTAAACGTCACCACCTGCCTAATCCCCCTTACCAATCAGGGGATAAGGTATGGCTCTCCACCCGACATTTGCCTCCGCCTGCCCTGCAGAAAGCAGAGTCCCTGCTACCTGGGACCGTTCACTGTTCACTCCCAGATAAACCTCGTCACTTACCGTCTCAACCTGCCACCACATTACAGAATATCACCATCTTTTCACATATCACTCCTCAAACCATTCACTAATCCTGTTTCTCCTCCCTTCACAGAACCACCCTCCCCCTCTCCCGACCAAACAGGGTTACTGTCACATCCCCGGCTCGTTCCTGCTCACCCAATCACAAATCACCACATCTCAAACTATATCAATCCAATCACCTGGGAAATAGAGGCAACTTGAATGGTTTGTAAGCACAATTAAGTCCACACAGCATGCCATATTATCTCATAATTGCAGGTAATAATTCCAAAAGGCAAATGACTGTGTAAAGAAACATTAAACAAAACAAAAACACGATGAATATGCCGAGATCAGCGGCTAATCAGCCGGAATCAGCTGAGGTGACGAGCCAGCGACCAGCGAGGGCTAGCTGTCACTCAAGTGGCCACGCCCTTAATTATGCAAACTTAATATAACCTAATAAAAACGAAACGGATGAGTTATAAAAAATTCACCCCCCTCAGAGTTGTCATGAAGGGTAATCATAGCTATATGCACCAAAGCCATCGTTTGTACCAGGCTGTAAACATGTTATTATCAGCTGTAAAAATGGCCAATTTACCAATGCAGAAAGAAAACACTTGGACTTCCTGGAGCCCCCCAAGGCGAGTCGATGAATTGCACTTTTAGTTACTTCCGTATTGGCTTCCCGAGGGAGAGCGGGAGGTTGCCGCTTGGCTATACCCTGCAATCCTTCTCACTGTGAATAGGACGGCTTATCCTTGTGTTGTGTCTCCTCCAAGATCCACTATCCCCTTGATGAACTGTGTGTTTTATGCTCACTTATGGTGTTTACAGCGAGCTACCCCTAGCGAGCGGACTAACACCCATTGTTGACACCTTCAGTACAGTGAGCGGAGACCGCTAGTACACACTCAACTGCCTGCCATACTTCCTATGTGATATTTGAACTTACCTTCAATAAACGTTGTGAAAAGATAACCATCTCTGTCTTCCTTTTCTACCAGCGTGACAACGGGGCTCTAGTGTTGCAACAAGTTCAATATAATAAAAATGTTACTTCTTCATTTACACATTTCTATTAGTTTCACTGTCTTATTTTAGATTTACTTAAGCGCAGTTGAACAGCATCAGCCTTCAGCATATGCAGGAAACTTCCTTCTTCAGAGAAACAGATATTTTTTTCTAAGCCTCTTGTGAATCTCACTGTATAAGTATAATATTCACAGACGGACAGACACTCGTGGTCAGGCTCTTCTGCTGGAGATGATTAGAGAAATGTTGCTGATTTCTGCACTGATGCTCCTGCAAACAGCTGCAGGTGAGTCACTTTCACATTTAACTCATTATGATGATGCTTTAAGTAGAAAATCTCCAAAACACTAATATTTATCAATGAAAAAGTGTTTTCATAACCTCCTGGAAATGTGTTTAAAATGTCTGTATAAAAGACTCTAAATGGATTATTATTTCTTTTGATGCAATGATCAATACAATGCTGACACATTGCTATTGTAGTTGACGTCACAACTATTAACCCTCATGTGAAGTTTTTATTCTTTTGAAAAAATTCCCCAAATGATGTTGAACAGATTCAGGAATTTTTCACAGTATTTCCTCTAATATTTGTTCTTCTGGAGAAAGTCTTATTTGTTTTATTTCAGCCAGAATAAAAGCAGTTTTTAATAGTTTTAAACCCATTTTAAAGGTCAATATTATTAGCCCCCTTCAGCAATATTAGTTTTGGATTGTCTCCAGAACAAACCACTGTTATACAATGACTTGCCTAATTACCCTAACTTTACCCTAATTACCCTAGTTAAGCCTTTAAATGTCACTTTAAGCTGAACACTGGTGTCTTGAATAATATCTAGTCTAATATTATGTGCTGTCATCATGAAGAAGATAAAAGAGATCAGTTATTAGAAATGAGTTATTAAAACTATTTCATCTAGTTATGTATTGAAAAACATCTTCTCTCCATTAAACAACACTCGGGGTTGTTTTTTAAAAAAAAGATGTAGTATTTTACAGGAGAGCAAATTTTGATGTGAACTGTTTATTAGCCTGATATTATTATTATCATCATCATCATCATCATCATCATTATTATTATTATTATTATTATTATTATTATTATTATTATTATTATTATTATTGTCCTGTATTATGATCATCAATTATTGTTAAATGTTTGAATATCTGCTGTAAATTATGAAGGTTGGAGTGTTGGTATTTGATGGGAAACCATATTTATTACAGATTACAAAATTCATTATGTAAATGCATCTTCTAATACAACCCCAAATCAGAAAAGTTCAGACAGTATGGAAAGCACAAATAAAAAAAGGAATTAGTGATTTTTACATTTGTTTTGACTTGTATTTCCTTGCAGACAATACAACAAACATTATTTAATGTGTTCCTCATGATTTGAATTATATTTTTAATAAACCTGTATTCGAGTTGGCAACGCAGTGGCGCAGTAGGTAGTGCTGTTGCCTCACAGCAAGAACGTCGCTGGGTCGCAGGTTCGAACCTCGGCTGGGCTGGGTCAGTTGGCGTTTCTGTGTGGAGTTTGCATGTTCTCCCTGTGTTTGCGTGGGTTTCCTCCGGGTGCTCCGGTTTCCCCCACAGTCCAAAGACATGCAGTACAGGTGAATTGGGTAAGCTAAATTGTCCATAGTGTATGAGTGTGAATGTGTGTGTGGAAGTTCCCAGAGATGGGTTGCGGCTGGAAGGGCATCCGCTGCGTAAAAGTCGTGCTGGATAAGTTGGCGGTTCATTCCGCTGTGGCGACCCCGCAAGGGACAAAGCCTACAAGAAAATAAATAATTGAATGTATTCGAGTTTTGGTTTCTGCAACACATCTTAAGGTGGGCAACAGTACGGGGTCTTATTGTCGCATTTTGCTTCAAAATGTGTCACACATTGTATATTTACAAATGAAATGAAATTAACCAGACAAATATTTTGTGTTCATATTCATATTTCTGCAATGAAAGTCAAAGTACATTTAGAGATCACTACTTTCTTTTTTTATTTGCATTTTCCATACTGTCCCACCCTTTCCTGATTTGGGGTTGTAATATATTTAATCAGTTTACTCATGTTTTGTAATCTAAATGCTTTTGGAATACTAAGGTATGTGAGGTAAAGAGTCATTTAAAGAAAAATGGCATCTAGTAAGCATATACTGCATCTTGTCATTTGAATATATATATATATATATATATATATATATATATATATATATATATATATATATATATATATATATATATATATATATATATGTATTTGGACTCCAAATACAAATTACAGATGGACGCAACAATATCACTAAGATCAAGTGTGTGTAAAAGTCTGTCTAATGTGTTAATTAATTCTCAGTTGTTCTTCCTGTTTCTTTGTGTTAATCAGATTCTATAGAGACACTCAAACCACATCTTACATTAAAACTTACATGCATGGGAGGTGTTGTTTTCTTCAAGCATTAATTATTATTATTATGCTTTTGTTTTGTGTTTTTGCTTTTACTGATATTTTTATTTCAATCACATGCACTATAAGTTAATTGGATGAACTAAATTGGCTGTAGTGTATGAGTGTGAGAGTGTATGGGTGTTTCCCAGTACTGGGTTGCAGCTGGGCGACCCCTGATAAATAAGGGACTAAGCCGAAGAAAAGTGATTGAATGAATGAATCTAATCAGCTGAGTCACTGTGAAGATCATTGTTATGGTGGCTGAGAGATCTCAAATGTGCTGCAAGTTAAAACACATGCACATAGAAAACCACTGCAAAGTCTGCTTCTTATTTAGAGTTAATATTAATCTCTTAACTGTACAGTTTCTTGTTGTTTTAATATCTTCCACCCTAATAATCTGACTAGCTGCACAATTAATGTTAAATTGTCACCAAAAAAGGAACTTTTGCAATCCCTGTGACATTTGTTCATCTTCAGAAAACAAATAAAATGTGAGAGCTCCTCACCCAGCCAGCATTTTTTGGTTTAAAAGTTGCTATTAGACGTCTAAACATAGCCTAGACGTCTAGGCTAAATCACAGCTAAATTTGGGCTGTCAGTGAAAATTTAATAGACGTCTACGCATATCTCAAGCTTAGATGTCTTCATTTAGACGCCTAATAGACGACTACATATATACGTCTAATAGCCGGTGAATTTTGGTCTAGGCTAAAACAAGGCTAAATTTGGGCTGTCAGTGAAAATCTAATAGACGTCTAAGCATAGCCCAAGATTAGACTAGTCCTCATTTAGACGCCTAATAGACGACTACATGTATACGTCCAATAGCAGGTGAATTTTGGTCTAGGCTAAAACACGGCTAAATTTGGGCATCAAAATTTCAGCTAATGAATGGCTATGTTTATACATTTTTTAACAACAAAAATACACATATACATATCAACATGTTCTCAAAAAGGCAGTCCATTCAAACTGATTAAACAAAAGCTTTTATTAATAAAAGCAACATTAACAATATTAAAAAACATTAAACAATACAAAATAAATATATAAAATGTCAAAGTTATGACAAAACAAACAAGATAAAAATTTTTTTTCTGTTGAACAGAAGATATTTTGAAGAATGTTAGAAGTGTGTTATCCTACAATACAAATTGACTTGTCAAATAAATGAACATGGAAAATTATTTTGAGTTTAAGTTATTTAATTAGCTTATTTATGAAGACAGGGCTGGACGGTGGCACAGTGGGTAGCACAATCGCCTCACAGCAAGAAGGTCGCTGGTTCGAGCCCCGGCTGGGTCAGTTGGCATTTCTGTGTGGAGTTTGCATGTTCTTCCTGCGTTCCTGTGGGTTTCCTTCGGGTACTCCGGTTTCCCCCACAAGTCCAAAAAACATGTGTTATAGGTGAATTGGGTAAGGTAACTTGTCCGTGGTGTATGAGTGTATGGGTGTTTTCCAGTGATGGGTTGCAGCTGGAAGGGCATCCGCTGTGTAAAACATATGCTGGATAAGTTGGTGGTTCATTCAGCTGTGGTTAATAACCGATTAGCCCAGCAAATATTAGTCGTTCACAGTTATTATTATTAACACACATGATGACAGCACATGTGACTAGATATTTTTCGAGATACTATTCAGCTTAAAGTGACATTTAAAGGCTTAACTGGGTTAATTAGACAAGTTAGGGTAATTAGGCAAATCATTAACGATGGTTTGTTTTGTAGACGATCAAAAAAATTAGATTGATAAAGGGGGCTACACTGAAAAAAATTATGTCTGCAAAGCTGTTGCAAACAATTTATTTGTGTTGAATTTAAACAAACAAATTAAGTTTAATAAAATACTACTTAATTTGTTTGTTTAAATTCAGCCCAAATAAATTGTTTACAGCCACTTAACGTAAAAATATGATTAAATCCAAGGAATCATCTCTGAATGATTTTTTTCAGTGTAATAATATTGACCTTAAAATGTAACAATAAGTTTTAAAAACATTAAAAGCTGCTTTTATTTTTGTCCGATATAAAACAAGACTTTCACCAGAAGAAAAAATATAGAAAATACTGTGAAAATTCCTTGCGCTATTAAACATAATTTGGTAAATATTTGAAAAAGAAAAATAAATTCACAGGAGGGTGAATAATTTTGACTTCAACTGTATCTATATATTTATATGTGTGTGTGTGTGTGTGTGTGTGTGTGTGTGTGTGTGTGTGTGTGTGTATATATCAAAAATGAAAAGTAACTAGTTACTAGTTTACTTGAGTACTTTTTTCATCAGATACATTTTAACTCTTACTCGAATAACGTTTGAGATTGTTACTTGTACTTTTACTTGAGTATAGATTTTGGATACTCCACCCACCTCTGCTTAACTCTTTTAAATGAAACATTATTTCAATGCCACCTTAACAGTAGAGCTTAAAAAAACAATGAGGAACTGTACAGCCATGATGTAACTAAACTTCCGATGAAACTAAAACCTCTCTTTGCTAAACAGAAACAGCGGGTTTGACAGATATCGGGGTCCTCACCACTTTTTGCTGTGGTCTGCATATTTGCAGCAGCACATTTTAGTATTAGCATGTGTTGTGAGAATGTGTGTTGTCAAAGTAATGATGTCTTCTCAATGTGTTATATTTTCACATTTGCATGTTTTATCTACAGTATATACAGTTAAAGTCAAAATGATTAAAAGAATAGTCAGAAATTCCCATAAACACACCTTGTGGAAAACTTCCAAGAGCTGAAGATGTAAAGCGTGGCCAACTCCAAATTATACCCTATGAAAGTCTGAGATCTCAATCAAATGTATGTGCATGTGAAGGCAGATGTCCCCAAACTGTTGGCATTGCTGTATGTGTAAATATATAGTACAGTAGTTTACAATTAGACTCTCTAAAATAACCCAAAATGGTTTAAACTTGATGTTAATTAGATGAGATGTAATTTTTTTAGTGTGTGTGTGTGTGTGTGTGTGTGTGTGTGTGTGTGTGTGTGTGTGTGTGTGTGTGTGTGTGTGTGTGTGTGTACGTGTTTTTGTGACATACCAGGACACAAATCTGTATAATGACATAGGTATGACACAGGTATTACAAAAAGCAGGTGAAATATGAGGACATTGGTGACGTCCTCACTTCTCTAAAAGCTTCTAAATCACACAGGATGAGTTTATTCAGAGAGTAAAGCTGTACACTGTCTCCTGTGATGGTTGGGTTATTCAGGGAGTACGGTGGGGTGAGGGCAATATAATATACAGTTTGATCTGTATAAAATGAATGGAAGCCTATGTAATGTACCCACTTTTCACAAAAACAAACGTGTGTGTGTGTATGTGTGTGTGTGTGTGTGTTTGTGTGTGTTCTTCAGGTGTGGAGCAGATCTGTTGGTTTAATCAGCTGGACCCCTGTTATGCAGCTCTGGGAGATAAACTGTACATGTTGATGAATCCGATTAATGAACCTGGAAATAAACAATTATACTTGTTTAAAGATAACAGTCCCAGTCGCATAACAGTCTTTCAGCTAATACACAATACAGAGACTAAACATGAATCCATCAGAAACAGATCTAAATTCTTAAAGAATGGGACTCTGATAATAAGTCACATCAGCCGAGCTGATTCAGGAACTTATGATTTACATCGTTCTGTCTCAGACATGGTATTTGCTAATAGTCTCCGAGTAGAAGTTGAAGGTACAGTATCTCTCTCTCATCACAGTCTGATGTTTTCATTCGTCTTTATTATTAACTGTAGCACACAGTAAACTCTGTACATCCTCTAATCCCAGCTCCTGTTGGCTCAGTGCAGCTGTCCGTCATCTGCTTGTCCAGTGGGGTGATGAGGGCGTCGTGCTCCTCTGAGGGCGATCAGCTCCTCTACAGCTGGACTCTGAATGGAGATCCACTGAAGGATGGAAACAGCAGAAGCATTGATCTGGATGGAGGAACTGAAGGAAACATCATCTGCAGTGTGAAGAACCACATCAGTCAGGCTCACAAGAGCCTCAGTGTGACGCCCTGCATCAGTGAGAGCTTCACAACACACACTCACATCAGCACATTAATTGAGTGATTGATTGTTAGTTTAATTGATTGGTACATTGATTACGTTTACATGGACATCAGTAATCGAATTTTTTTGCTTTAATCTAATTAACAGAATAATAAGACTAAGGTGTTTACATGAGTTGCTTTTTGAGTGTTACTTTCATGATCGCGTTTTACATGTTACAGCACATAATTCGATTAACGTCATTGCGTCACCGCGCTATCCACATTTCCTCCGGAGTTTCATGTATTTTCGGGTGTTTTATTTTTAATTTGTCGACTTTAACTGCAGTTTGGCACTTTCACTTTCATTCACGAACATTTCATGCATGCCCCCCATGACAAACGAGATATTGGATGCAACTATGAAATACTGGAAAAGTTGTCTTAATGGAAGTTCACACTGCATGCTGAGTGGAAGAAAAAAAACTCTGCATTTCACGATGCAGGTGTCTGTGATCTGCACTGACTGGGTAGGTACAAAGAGTGTCAATCAGCCATGCGTGTGTGTGTGCGTGTGTGTGGACTACCCTGTCGCAAAAAGCGGCTTAAAGTCCTACATCACAGTAATAGTTCGATTAAGGTGTTTACATGTCTGTACTGCAGTTTAATAATGCGACTAAAATCAGCATACTCCACATGTCTTAATCCGATTTCTCTTTAGTTCGATTATGACCTTAATCTGATTAAATTAATCAAAAATCGCTGTTTACATGGGTGACTCTTAATCACAGTAGTCTCATAAATCACATTAAAATTGAATTATTGGTGTCCATGTAAATGTAGTCACTGACTGACTGACTGAAGCTGTGGTCCCACTGGACTTTTCTCCCCATAGACTTCCATTCATACGCACGCGAATGCGTCAGACGGAAACCCAAGCTCATGCGTCAAGTTTCGCAGTTCGCTACGTTGCAAAGTTCAAGCTTGGTGAACTCTGACCTGCGAAATTGCATCACTTCAGTGCGTGAGACCAATCCAGGATCAGAACATGACCTCTCTGAACAGGAATTTAAAATATGGACCAATCGTTTGCTTTTTTTAATGTCTAATCATCTTGTTTAATCCCGCCCCTTTTCTCAGAGCCGTACGACAGAATTTTGCAAGCTCAAACTCTAGTGTGACCACAGCTTGACTGGTTGGTTTGTTAACTGACTGGTAGATTAATTGCCTATTTGACTAATTGATTGGTTGGTTGGTTGATTGATTGATTGATTGATTGATTGATTGATTGATTGATTGATTGATTGATTGACTGACTGACTGGTTGGTTTGTTGACTGACTGGTAGATCAATTGCCTATTTGACTGATTGATTGGTTGATTGGTTGATTGATTGATTGATTGATTGATTGATTGATTGATTGATTGATTGATTGATTGATTGATTGATTGATTGATTGATTGACTGACTGACTGACTGACTGGTTGGTTGATTGACTGGTTGTTCGGTTGGTTGATTGATTGACTGACAGACTGACTGGTTGGTTGATTTGTTTGTTTGGTTGACTGGTTGATTGACTGACAGACTGGTTGTTTGGTTGATTGATTAACTGACTGACTGACTGACTGGTTAAAGCTGCGGTCACACTAGAGGAGCGGTGCTCAACCCTATTCCTGGAGATCGACCTTCATGCAGTTTTCAGTTGCAGCCCATATCAAACACAGCTGCCTGTAATTATCAAGCACTCCTCAGATTCTAATTAATTGGTTCAGGTGTGTTTGATCAGGGTTGGACCTGAAATCTGCAGGAAGGTCGATCTCCAGGAACAGGGTTGGTCACCCATGCACTAGAGTTTGTGCATGCGAAATTCTGTCGTACGGCGTTGCGAAAAGGGGCGGGATTAAACAAGATGATTATACATTTAAAAAAGTGAGCGATTGCTCCATATTTTAAATTTCTGTCCAGAGAGGTCATGTTTTGATCCTCTATTGGTCTCACTCACTCAAGTAATGCAATTTCGCTGGTCAGAGTTCACCAAGCTTGAACATTGCAATGCAGCGAACTACGTAACTTGAAGCATTCGCATGAATGGAAGTCTATGGGGAGAAAAGTGCAGTGTGACCACAGCTTAAAAGGTTAACAGTCATAAACAGATCGGAGTTCATCTTTGAGAATGGGACTCTAATAAGTCACATCAGCCGAGCTGATTCAGGAAATTACAAATTATATCGTACTGTCTCAGACATGGTATTTGCTGATAGACTCCAATTGGAAGTTGAAGGTACAGTATCTCTCTCTCTCATCTAACTCTTTAAGCACAATAACTATAAAGGTAACTAGTTCTCTATAATGCACAATTAAAAGCAAATAAAAATCTTTATTATTGTTGTCTGAAGCACACAGTAAACTCTGTTAATCCTCTAATCCCACCTCCAGCTCCTGTTGGCTCAGTGCAGCTGTCCGTCATCTGCTTGTCCAGTGGGGTGATGAGGGCGTCGTGCTCCTCTGAGGGCGATCAGCTCCTCTACAGCTGGACTCTGAATGGAGATCCACTGAAGGATGGAAACAGCAGAAGCATTGATCTGGATGGAGGAACTGAAGGAAACATCATCTGCACTGTGAAGAACCACATCAGTCAGGCTCACAAGAGCCTCAGTGTGACGCCCTGCACCAGTGAGAGCTGCACAACACACACTCACATCAGCACATTAATTGAGTGATTGATTGTTAGTTTAATTGATAGGTACATTAACTGACTGAAGCTGAGGTCACACTGGACTTTTCTCCCCATAGACTTCCATTCATACGCACGCAAATGCATCAGACGGAAACCCAAGCTCATGCGTCAAGTTTCGCAGTTTGCTGCGTTGCAAAGTTCAAGCTTGGTGAACTCCGACCTGCGAAATCGCATTACTTGACTGCGTGAGACCAATACAGGATCAAAACATGACCTCTCTGGACAGGAATTTAAAATATGGACCAATCGTTTGCTTTTTTTAATGTCTAATCATCTTGTTTAATCCCGCCCCTTTTCTCAGAGCCGTACGACAGAATTTCGCAAGCTCAAACTCTAGTGTGACCACAGCTTGACTGGTTGGTTTGTTGACTGACTGGTTGATTAATTGCCTATTTGACTGATTGATTGGTTGATTGATTGATTGACTGACTGGTTAAAGCTGCGAAAAGGGGCAGGATTAAACAAGATGATTAGACATTTAAAAAAGTGAGCGATTGCTCCATATTTAAAATTTCTGTCCAGAGAGGTCATGTTTTGATCCTTGATTGATCTCACTCACTCAAGTGATGCAATTTCGCTGGTCAGAGTTCACCAAGCTTGAACTTTGCAACGCAGCGAACTACGTAACTTGACGCATTCGCATGAATGGAAGTCTATGGGGAGAAAAGTGCAGTGTGACCACAGCTTAAAAGGTTAACAGTCAGACACAGATCTGAGTT
The DNA here is from genome assembly GCA_903798195.1 of Danio kyathit. Taxonomy (NCBI): domain Eukaryota; kingdom Metazoa; phylum Chordata; class Actinopteri; order Cypriniformes; family Danionidae; genus Danio; species Danio kyathit. Next base: position 1,059,170 of record LR812532.1, read on the forward strand.
CATCTTTGAGAATGGGACTCTGATAATAACTCACATCAGCCGAGCTGATTCAGGAAATTACAAATTATATCGTACTGTCTCAGACATGGTATTTGCTGATAGACTCCAATTGGAAGTTGAAGGTACAGTATCTCTCTCATCTAACTCTTTAAGCACAATAACTATAAAGGTAACTAGTTCTCTATAATGCACAATTAAAAGCAAATAAAAATCTTTATTATTGTTGTCTGAAGCACACAGTAGACTCTGTAAATCCTCTAATCCCACCTCCAGCTCCTGTTGGCTCAGTGCAGCTGTCCGTCATCTGCTCGTCCAGTGGGGTGATGAGGGCGTCGTGCTCCTCTGAGGGCGATCAGCTCCTCTACAGCTGGACTCTGAATGGAGATCCACTGAAGGATGGAAACAGCAGCAGCATTGATCTGGATGGAGGAACTGAAGGAAACATCATCTGCAGTGTGAAGAACCACATCAGTCAGGCTCACAAGAGCCTCAGTGTGACGCCCTGCACCAGTGAGAGCTTCACAACACACACTCACATCATGACTGACTGATTAGTTTGGTAGGTTGATTGACTGACCGATTGGTGGCCTATTTGATTGATTGGTTGGTTGACTGACTGGTGGTTTGGTTGACTGACTGACTGGTTGATTGCCTATTTGACTGATTGATGCAAACACAGAAATGCACTGCATTTCAGCTGTTTCCTATTTGTAGTTAATTGTAATGTCTGAAGCCGTGGTCACACTGGACTTTGCTCCCCATAGACTTTCATTCATACGCACGCGAATGCGTCAGACCGGAAACCCAAGTTCGTGCGTCAAGTTTCATTGTTCGCTGCGTTGCAAAGTTCAAGCTTGGTGAACTCTGACCTGCGAAATTGCATCACTTGAGTGCGTGAGACTGTTGTAAAAAAATAAATGAGTGAAGATGAGAGAACCCAGTCCAGGAGACTTGAACAAGCAGAAGAATTTCTTTATTGAGACGTGTTGGTTAATCTGCAGTCATACAGCGTCTTCAAGAAGTCCATGTGTCTGCAGGAGCCTATTGGAGGTCTGCAGTCTGCGAGTTTTATCACAAGTCTGATTTGAGACAAAGATGTCCTGTCTATAATGTCTTCTTAGGAGGAAGGGAGATGGCTAAACAAAGCATGCAAATTAAGTCTTGGAGTCAACAAGATAACCAACATATAGGTGTTAGAAATTTGCCCAGCTACTGACCACAGATGTTAATCAACAAAAGGGGTTTCTTTAGCATCAAAGCATCACCCGAAGACAAAGGCAGAGTGGTTAAAAGCCTGCCTGTAGCATTTGCATTACTTTGCCTCAGCCAGTAGTCAGAAAGACAAAGGTTAAATGTCCCGCAGGGCTGGGCTGTTAATGAAATGATGTAATTAAAACCAAAGACTATACAGTAACTTTTCAGTTATATGTAGATTATTGTTCATTTGAAACTAGATTATATAAATTTATATTTCCACAAGACCAATTGAGGATCAAAACATGACCTCTCTGTACAGGAATTTTAAATTTGGAGCAATCGCTCACGTTTTTTAAATGTCTAGTCATCTTGTTTAATCCCACCCCTTTTCTCAGAGCCGTACGACAGAATTTCGCACGCTCAAACTCTAGTGTGACCGCAGCTTTAATTGTACAGTTTCTTGTTGTTTGAATATCTTTAACCCTAATAATCTGACTAGCTGCACAGTTAATGTTAAATGGTCACCCCCCCCCCCCCAAATAAAAAGAACATTCAGCTATTAATTGCACTCATGTTGTTACAATCCCTGTGACATTTGTTTATAAAACAAATAAAATCTGAGCACTCCTTAGCCTCCATAGACAAAGGTTCCCAAAATTCTCACAATCAAGAAAAAAAAAAAAAAAAATCATCATCAAAACAGACCATATGCCATATTCAGACCATATTCAGTAGTCCAGTCAGAATATTATCAAGCTACTGAACTGATGAATAAAGTCATTATGTTTGTTTAATGTATGTCTAGCCGGCAGCTAGCTTTCTGCAACTCTCACATGGTCACCCACTGAAGCTAAGCAGGGCTGCGCCTGGTCAGTACCTGGATGGGAGACCACATGGGAAAGCTAGGTTGCTGCCGGAAGTGGTGTTAGTGAGGCCAGCAGGGGGCACCTAACCTGCGGCCTGTGTGGGTCCTAATGCCCCAGTATAGTGACGGGGACTCTATACTGCTCAGTGAGCGCCGTCATTCGGATGAGACGTTAAACCGAGGTCCTGACTCTCTGTGGTCATTAAAAATCCCAGGATGTCCTTCGAGAAAGAGTAGGGGTTTAACCCCGGCATCCTGGCCAAATCTGCCCACTGGCCTCTGTCCATCATGGCCTCCGAACCCTCCCCATATCATAATTGGCTTCATCACTCTGTCTCCTCTCCACCAATCAGCTGGTGTGTGGTGTGCGGTCTGGCGCAAAATGGCTGCCGTCGCGTCATCCAGGTGGATGCTGCACACTGGTGGTGGATGAGGAGATTCCCCCCCCCAATATGTAAAGCGCTTTGAGTGTCTAGAAAAGCGCTATATAAATGTAAGGAATTATTATTATTATTATTCACAAATTAATTCTCATAGCTTGATGATGTTCTGATTGAACCGCTGAAGGCGTACTGTAGGGTCTATTTTTGGTATTTTTCTAGACTTTGAGCAAGGGACCCTTGCTGTCAGTGGAGGATGAGGGAGCTCTCGCATTTAATTTAAAATATCTTATATTGTTTTCTTAGGGCTTTGGAAGGACATGAGGATGAGTAATTGATGACAATTTTCATTTTGGGTAACTTTTAAATGATTACTGAAATAATTTATAATTCAATGCCAAGTTAATTAGACAACTTAAAAAACAATGAGGAACTGTACAGCCATGATGTTAAAATAAACTAAAACCTCTCTGTGCTAAACAGAAACAGCTGGTTTGACAATTTCCGCTGTGGTCTGCATTATTTGCAGCACATTTTAGTATTAGCATGTGTTGTAAGAATATGTGTTTGTGTGTTGTCAAAGTTATGATGTTTTCTCAATGTGTTATTTTTACATTTCCATGTTTTATCTATATACAGTTGAAGTCAAAATGATTAAAAGAATGGTCAAAAATTCTTATAAACACTCTTCAAGCTTGTGGAAAACTTATTAAACTCCAAATTAAACCCTATGAAAGTCTGAGATCTCAATTAAATGTATGTGCATGTGAAGGCAGATGTCCCCAAACTGTTGGCATTGCTGTGTGTAAATATATAGTACAGTAGTTTACAATTAGACTCTCTAAAATAACCCAAATGGTTTAAACTTGATGTAGATTGACTGAATGTTGATTTTAGCGTGTGTGTGTGTGTGTGTGTGTGTGTGTGTGTGTGTGTGTTCTTCAGGTGTGGAGCAGATCTGTTTGTTTGATCAGCCAGATCCCTGTTATGCAGCTCTGGGAGACAAACTGTATCTGCCGATGGTGCAGCACACTCGAGATCTACACCTACGCTTGTATAAGGTTTTCAAGAATAGCCCTGATCTGGAGATTTATAGAGTAAACGTCAATGAAGAGTCTAAACATGAATCCATCAGAAACAGATCGGAGTTCATCTTTGAGAATGGGACTCTGATAATAAGTCACATCAGCCGAGCTGATTCAGGAAATTACAAATTATATCGTACTGTCTCAGACATGGTATTTGCTGATAGACTCCAATTGGAAGTTGAAGGTACAGTATCTCTCTCTCATCTAACTCTTTAAGCACAATAACTATAAAGGTAACTAGTTCTCTACAACTAGTTAAAGATATAGTTGTAAAAATGATTTGCAGTGTTAAAGAATAGCATAGTTTACAGCACAACTATAGTGATAAAGGATTAGGATTGCTAAATGGACACTTGGATTAGATTGATTATAGTCAGCTGATCAATAGTGTGTTGAGATCTGCTAGCAGCACACTGAGACTGCCACCTGCTGGGCACAATAGATAATGCACAATTTGAAGCAAAATCTTTATTGTTATCTAAGGCACACAGTAAACTCTGTACATCCTCTAATCCCACCTCCAGCTCCTGTTGGCTCAGTGCAGCTGTCCGTCATCTGCTCGTCCAGTGGGGTGATGAGGGCGTCGTGCTCCTCTGAGGGCGATCAGCTCCTCTACAGCTGGACTCTGAATGGAGATCCACTGAAGGATGGAAACAGCAGAAGCATTGATCTGGATGGAGGAACTGAAGGAAACATCATCTGCACTGTGAAGAACCACATCAGTCAGGCTCACAAGAGCCTCAGTGTGACGCCCTGCACCAGTGAGAGCTGCACAACACACACTGATAGCACAGCTGTTACAGAGTGATTGATTGATTCATTCAAGTCCATGGTGCAGGTTCACTTAGGGCATGTCCAAATTCATGTTTTCTATTTTAAGGAAGAGAAAAATGGTCTGTGCACCCAGTGCATGGTCTAACAGGGTTGTCCTTATTCTCTTAATGAGTTATGGCTGTGTTTTGGGCATAACGTGCATTGAACCAATCAGAGTTTTATCTCACATTCCCTTTAAGAGTCAGTTGTGTTGCACCATGGCACATTTACTATTTACATGACCAAGGGCATAGATTTGCTCTTGACATTGGTGGGGACCTACAGTATGAATTCTCTAAACCAGGGGTCGGGAACCTTTTTTCAGCAAAGAGCCATTTCTGGGGATTTTTAGTAACTGCATTTTTTTAGAGCCATGTGACATATATATATATATATATAATATATATATATATATATATATATATATATATAATATATATACACACACACACACACACACACACACACACACACACATACAGTGTTGGTAGCATAATCTGATGGGTATTATAAAATGCCAGGACACCGGTACATGTTGTTACTCAGTGGTTACAGCGAAACAAGCATGAAACATCACTATTCACTTTGCTAACACCACTGACATTCAGTTCACTTCACTATTATGTGCCAAGCTCACTCTGTCTAAACTTCAAGATAAGCCCACAGTTACCCAAGGCCAGAGCAAGCTGAACTGGTGCTCTAGGTGAACGGCGATCACGCCGCCCTCAACCCGAAAGTGAAAAAGAAAGTGACTGGTTCGCGGATGAAAGTGAGGACCGGGAGGGAGGGGGTGGGTGTCGCGGATGAAAGTGAGAACCGGGGGCTTTGTGGATGCTGCCCTCACTATTCTGCTGCCCTAGGCGGCCGCCTAGGTCGCCTCTGGATGCGCCGGCCCTGCAGTTACCTCTACCCTTTTCTGGCTGACTTGAGATCGCATTGCTGCTGTCTCAAAATATCCTGATCCAGGGTGCAGCTTCATCTTCTCTTGATCAGGCTCATTATCCGATTTACTCGTGGTTTAAAAATATGTATATATATGCTTGACTGCCTCTGGCATTTTGAAAATACAGATGTTATTTAGTAGGTCGCTGTGCCATTATTTCCACTGCTCACTGCACGCAAAACAATAATGACCAACCAATAAGAGTGACTGTAAACGTAAGAAAGCTGATTGGTCAAAAGTGACTACCTTTATGTGTGTGCGCACGTACACAATCCACACAGCCAGTGTTGCCAAACTGACCAGTTTCCAGCCCAGTTGAGCGGTTTTGAGTTTGATTGGGATGGTTGTTTTTGCATTTCGGCGGGTTTTGGATAGTTTTTGGGCTGGAATCAGTCAGCTACATCTGGCAACACTGCACACAGCTTTGCTAGCTGTTTTTCACTCGGGCTCATTCACTCTCTCTCTCTCTCTCTCTCTCTCTCTCTCTCTCTTTCTCTCTCTCTCTCTCTCTCACACACACACACACATGCAGGTATTCACCATGCACAAGTTAATGCTGGTGTTACACCAAATTCTATGACCATTGTATTCTGTGACCCTAGTAGGCGCTGTTCTCACTGTTTGGCTTGAACTCGCTCCCCAAGACACCCAAATAGCGTACATACTGTCACGTGATTGACCGCGCACATTGGGCACTCAAGGGCACTAAGCTGTTTGCATTTAAAAAACATAACATTTTTCTGTGTGAAATACAAGTGATTTTTATAGATACTAGTATTAAACAGTTCATTCCAGCGCATTCACCTGAGAGTATGTACGCTGTTTGCGTGTCCAATCTGCCTGTGGCAACGAGTTCAAGCCAAACAGTGAGAACAGCGCCTACTAGAGTCACAGAATACGATGGTCACAGAATTCGGTGTAACACCGGATCAATTAAAATAAATACCGGAACGCAAAACACGAATATCTGACATTTCGCGGAGCAAGATCCGGCTCAAATTACGCACTGCTGCGAACAGTTTATTTGCCGCACTCGTGAAAGGTTTGCAGTTTATGCTGGAGGTCCTGACACGCTTTCTTTCAGCTTTCGCTCAGCTTGTACTTTGCCGCAAAAGCTGTATGGTGGGTTTCGAAATGTCTCTTAACATTTGATTTTTTAAAAGTGGAAATGCGTTTGGTGCAAGTCAGACAGAGCAGAGCAGCGGAGCTTTCAATAAAAGCAGATGTTCCTGCCCACTCATTTTAAAACTTTCAGTGTTTCTCAGAATGTCTTTTTACCATCTTCACCACTCATGAATGTTGATTGAATTTACGTGCGTGCGCGTGGTTAGCGCCGCACACACGCATTGTTTGAAACATTGATTTTTTATTCTATTTCCTGCATGAAATTACAATAATGATGGAATTGTAAATGTATTTTTCAATAGGAAATTTTTTTAAACTTATAAATATTATTGAAGGGAGACAGCTGAAGAGAAACGTATTTTTGGTCAAAGAGCCTCATGTGGCTTGCGAGCCATAGGTTCCCGACCACTGCTCTAAACCTACCCCCCTCACACCCTAGGATTGAATATCGATTTTTAAATATGCTAATCATATATCAATTTGCTTTCATAATAGCAATGCTATTAAATTTATTTTAATTTATTTTTTCCACTCTCAAAACAATTCATTAAGTTAAATTAAGGAATAATATAATTTTAATGGAATGCTTAATTACCAGGCGTCACGGTGGCGCAGAGAGTAGCACAATCGCCACAAAAGCAAGAAGGTCGCTGGTTCAAGTCCTGGCTGGGTCAGTTGGTGTTTCTGTGTGGAGTTTGCATGTTCTCCCCGTGTTGGTGTGGGTTTCCTCCGGGTGCTCCTGTTTCCCCCACAGTCCAAACACATGCGCTATAGGGGAATTGGGTAAGCTAAATTATCCATAGTGTGAGTGTGTCAATGAGTGTGTATGGATGTTTCCCAGTGATGGGTTGCAGCTGGAAGGGCATCCGCTGCGTAAAACATATACTGGAATAGTTGGCGGTTCATTCCACTATGGCAACCCCTGATTAATAAAGGGACTAAGCCGAAAAAAAAATGAATGAATGTTTAATAACAAAGAGAGTTTAATAAAGACGTTTATTTTAGCCGTAGTGCAAACGAGCCATGTCCCACACATTATTAATAAAAGTTGATGGAGCAGGCTGTAGTTTTTCTGACAAAAAATTTAAAATAGAAAACTGGCCATGCTTCTCTGAGAGATTGCGCGTCTGACACTGTTAACATAGTGCTTCCTTTCGGCACAGTACAGTTTTAAAACTGGCATTTGTGGATGTAACTATATATTGTGGTACTTGACAAAGGTTTGCTGCAGTAGTCCTGAGCCAGTGCTGATCTGGCTTATAGATGAATGAGGATTCTTGATGCAGCGCCCCCTGAGGGCTCGGAGGTCACGGTTGTTCAGCTTAGGTTTGCGCTCTTGTCCTTTACACACTGAAACTCCTCCAGATTCCTTTAATCTTGTAATGATGTTTTGCACTGTTGAAGGTGAAATATCCAAATGTCTTCCTCTCTTTCTCTGAGGAACATTGTGTCTAAACATTTCAATTATTTACTCGTGTATTTGTTGGCAAACTGGCGATCCTCTGCCCATCTTTGCTCCTAAAGGACTAGACCTTTCTTGGATGCTGCTTTTGTACCAAATCATAATTACAATCACCTGTGGACATCACCTGTGTCACATCACATCATTATTTTACCAGTTCACCTAATTACTGCCCTAAACGGCCCCTGTCACAAGAACTAAAATTGGAATGTGTGTTTATTAAAAAAAAAAAACAATAAAAATCTTGAGGAACACATTAAATAATGTTTGTTATATTGTCAGCAATGAAATACATGTCAAAGTAAATTTAGAAATCACTACTTGCATATATCATCAATGCTATCATATTTAAAGATATTTGTGCACTGCTGTAAAAAATAATATGAAAATAGTACCTGTGCCAGGCTGAAAATAGCACAAAAACCCTCCACTTGCGTTGCACAATGATCTGCATTTTGCCAGGTGTATGATAGGGCCCATTGATTAATTCATTGACTGATTAATTGACAAACTAACTTACTGACCGATTGTCGGACTGATTGATTGATTGATTGATTGATTGCTTGATTGATTGATTGATTGATTGATTGATTGAGTGGTGTGTTTGTGTTGTTCTTTAGGGTTTGTGGTGTTTGTGGTGCTCTGGAGTCTTCAGATGATGCTTCTGTTGGGTCTATTAGCAGGTTTTCACCTCTACATGAGAGACATGTCAGGTCAGACACACTTATGATCATCACTATAATGGATCTGACATGCAGATGTGAAGAGGCTGTTAAGATTATAATGATTTGATTATTTTAGGAAAGAAACCAGAAGATGAGAATCTGAGAATGAGAAGAGTTAGAGAAGAAGATGAGGAGTCATGAGGCCAGCAGCAGATCTTCTGTTTACATGATGTATAATGTGGTTTTTCGCTACTCTTGTGTTTTTCCTTCATCCACAATCTCACGTAATGCTGTCAATTTTCATTTTTATTAACATAAAACACACATTAATGAAATGTTCTCTCTTTGTTATGCATATGTAACTAAAACAAAGTATTTTTCTGCTTGAGAATTAGTCAAACCTTACCCACATAGCAAATGGACTTGGCCCAAATGTGGCCTCATTATGGCACTGCTGGCGTGTCGCCGGAACTGGCATGCATAATGTCAGCCGAATGTGGGCCATGCAAGGCAATGATGGCACTGCAGGCATGACATTTGGACCAGGTGTGAATAGAAATGTGTGGCCCAGATCAGTGTAGCGATTGTTCACATTGTTTAGGTTACATTAGGCTGGGTTATGGCTCAGTTTTTGGGGTTTCTGGTTAAAGGGTGGTGTTGATATGACTAACTTATAGCTGTGAATCGGTACCAAAAATAAACCTGTTTTGGCCCAGTTCAGGGCCAGTTAAGGGTGATAAATTGCCTGAGATTCGGGCCGGTTATGGCCCATGTGTGGCCCTTGTCTTTAATCCAGTTATGGGCCACTTCAGGACCGTCATTCTTTGCGGTACTTGGGCCGAGGGAAAAGTAATTGTGTAGCCCGGAGCTGGGCCAGAAACATTTGCTATGTGGGGATGTGTTCATTTTAATGCTTTTTATTTAATAATAATAACAATAATAATAATAATAATTTCTTACATTTATATAGTGCTTTTCTGAGCACTCAAAGTGCTTTAAACATATGTACATGCATGCATTAAATATTGCATATATGTACATATAATATAGGAAAACGGCCAATTTTATATGTCACATATATTAAAAACCTCCCAGGTAGCAAAGAATTCTGGCCCAGATTTGGCATAAAGCTGGCACAGCAGGCATTCATCCGTCACTGGCATACAGCATGTGGGCCAAACATGGCCCTGGTTTGGCAGAGGTGGCACCGTCTTTAAGGCGGCACACAATACTTGGGCCAGATGTAAAATGTAGTATAATAATTGATATGTGGACCATGTAAGTTTGGCCTGTCTTGACCCCATTTAAAATACATTCTACCAATCAGGTCGCTTCGAGAAAAAGCACGCCTGAAGTGCAATGATTTGTGGGTTTATCAATTTAATTGTAGTTGTGACACACCAACATATCTGGCCCATTTCAGGCTCAGTTTTGGGTTATTAACTTGGCTGAGACTTGGCCCAGATATGGTCCATATTTGGCCCTTGTCTGGAAGCCAGACTTGGTCCAGTCATGTACCGTAATTCACTGCGGCATGTGGGCCAAGCAAAAGCTGATTGCGTGGGCCAGAGATATTTTGCTATGTAGGTTATATAGGTTCTTTCCGTGTGGGTATGTTTGCCTTATGCTTTTATGTAAAGCTGAGTATACAATTGTGCATAGACAAATTTGTGACCAATCAGCACTAAGAGGCGTGTCTATTAATGATACCACAAGTATCAAAAGGGGCAGGGTTTGTCTATTTGTCTTGGAGTGCGGTGTACTATTCTGCATTTGTAAATGTCTGTGGTAATTAAACAGTTCTGTTGTCATGCATTTGGTGTGGACAGACAAGTTGCTTGTCACTTGTACTAGGTGTTACCTATCTGTATATAAACAGGGGTTGGAAAATGAAACTGAAACACTGGCCAATTTAGTGTTGGAGGTTTCAGGGCTAAATGTGAGAAGCCTGGTGGCCAGTCTTCATTAATCTTCATTCCAGCAGTAAGAGCAGAGTGCGCCGGTTTATATAGCAGAGTAACAGCACAGCTTTGCTTCAAATACTGCAATACACACAACATTATGGATGACATATCAGATTATATTGTTGGTGCGTGTTTTATATATGCTCTATATAAGACTAAAAATGCACACTTCCTAAATAAACACTGTACATTTTGATATTATGTGGACTTTCACATCCCCCTTAGTGATTACTGCAGTTTTTGATAACTTTTTCCAGATGAAGAAGCTCAGTTAGTCCTAAAGTTCAGCAGTTATTATTAGTGAATTACAGCACTGAGCAGACTGTATTTACTCAAGTTCACCACACGAGGGCTCTATCAGCAGTCACATTCACATTTAGGTGCTTTATTGGCATGACAAATAACTGGACATTTGTATTGCCAAAGCAGAGCAGCGTCGCTGCGTACAAACAAGGGCAGTAGTGCAAACAAATATGAATATAAAATATAATACAGAGAAAACACAGATATAAAGAAAATAAAATAGATTAATTAAATAAAAATAGAATAATGGTTATATATAAAACAGGATTAAAGGTAATGACAGTCACATAAAAAATAAGTCCAAAAGTACGAAGTTCCAGTTGTATGAAACTGAACCAGTGTGAATAGTGTCTTTCACACAATAGAGCAGGGCTGTCCAAACGCGGTCCTGGATGGCCGGTGTCCTGCAGATTTTCAATAGTATCTGGATGCAGCCTTTATGATGCAAGCTGAGATTGGAGTGAGTGACATCACTGTGACGTGTAGGGTTAGGGGTGGGGTTAGGTGAGCCCATTAAAAAGCATTGGATGCAGCTCAGATTGCACTGCACCAGGTCTGCAGATTTTAGCTCCAACTTGCCTCAACACACCTGCAAGGATGTTTCTAGCAAGCCTAGTAAAGCCGAAGTCACACTAGAGTTTGAGCTTGCGAAATTCTGTCGTACGGCGCTGCAAAAAGGGGCGGGATTAAACAAGATGATTAGACATTAAAAAAAGCGAGCGATTGCTCCATGTTTTAAATTTCTGTCCAGAGAGGTCATGTTTTGATCCCGTATTGGTCTCACGCAGTCAAGTGATGCGATTTCGCAGGTCAGAGTTCACCAAGCTTGAACTTTGCATCGCACACTCTCAGAAATAAAGGTACGAGAGCTGTCACTGGGGTGGTGCCTTTTCAAAAGGTACACATTTGTACTTGAAGGGTCCATATTGGTACCTCAAAAGTATATATTAGTACCTACAAATTTTAAGAGGAACATTTTTGTACTTTTTAGGTATTAATATGTACCCTTGAGGTATTAAACCTTTTGAAAAGGTACCACCCCAGTGACAGCTCTCGTACCTTTATTTCTGAGAGTGCAGCAACCTCCGAAATCTGACGCATGACCTTGCGTTTCCGGTCTGACGCATTCGCGTGCGTATGAATGTAAGTCTATGGGGAGGAAGGTCCAGTGTGACCGCGGCTTAAGAGCTTGATTAGCTAGCCCAGGTGTGTCTGATTGGGGTTGGAACTAAACTTTGCCGGACACCGGCCCTCCAGGACCGAGTTTGGACACCCCTGACCTACAGTATATGGTCTGTATATGCACATGTATGCACCTCAATTTTGCCTATATGTGGCATATGCATACAGTTGAAGTCAGAATTATTAGCCCCTGCCCCCCCCCCACCCCCCCCAATTTCTGAATATTTTCTTCAACACATTTCTAATCATAATAGTTTTAATAACTCATCTCTAATAACTGATTTATTTTCTCTTTGGCATGATGACAGTAAATAATATTAGACTAGATATTCTTCAAGACACTTCTATACAGCTTAAAGTGACATTTAAAGGCTTAACTAGGTTAATTAGGGTAACTAGGCAGGTTAGGGTAATTAGGCAAGTTATTGTATAATGATGGTTTGTTCTGTAGACTATTGGAAAATATAGCTTAAAGGGGCTAATAATATTGACCTTAAAATGGTTCTTAAAAAAATTAAAAACTGGTTTTATTCTAGTCGAAATAAAACAAATAAGACTTTCCCCAGAAGAAAAAATATTATCAGACATACTGTGAAAATTTCCTTGCTCTGTTAAACATAATTTGGGAAATATTTCAAAAAGAGAAAAATATTCAAAGGGGGGCGAATAATTCTGACTTCAACTGTATATGTAGGATAATATAGGAAAACAGCCAATTTTTTATATGTCACATATATTAAAAACCTATATCAAAACCTTTATTAAAACATATATGTTTATATAGGTTCTTCCATGTGGGCTCTCACTTATTTGCCATAGTTAAATTCCATAACATGCCAATTACATGTGATTCCAATTTCAAGTGTTCGCACATACATACATACGCTATTAGCATTTTTTTTAGTTCTTAGTTAGCTAGTTCTTAGCCTTGATAATATAAAATATGCATCATGTAGGACAGTTGCCAAAGTGAAATATGAGTAGGGCCAGACGGAATCTGCGGACGTTTTTTGGTATTTCTGTGGAGAATTTTGGTAAAAATCTGCGGAATTATTTTGAGAGTATCGTAACTAAAATTGAAAACTAAAAATAATATCTTTTTAACTTTTATTTAATGTTTAAAATGCAAATCTAATTAGACTCACTTTATTTGGTAAACAAAGCAAGTCTCTCATATTATATATCTACTAAAAGACAGAAAATATTACTGTACAAACTGCTGAACATTTTTATATTAGTCAATAATATTAATTTAAAAACTAAAAAATATATATAGATTTACACACATTTACTCAAATAAATAAACAGAATTAAAGATGGGCTAAAAATCTGTGGAATTCTGTGCGTGCAGATTCCGTGTGGCCCTAGATATGAGCTATAGACATATCTTGTATATACATATAGGGCTTATATGTGCATATAAAGAAGCAATACAGGAGACCTACAGTATATGGCCTGTATATGCACATATATGCACCTCAATTTTGCCTATATGTGGCATATATACGGATATATACAGTGTCTATATTATCATATATGTGCATATATACTGCATATAGGTTTCATATATGTGCATATATCCTCTTTCCATGTGGGCACCCCTGCTGTAGTCACAAAGAGAAGCAGAGAGAATAATCATCCAATGAAAAGAGAAATAAAACAGTGTGACACGTGCAGGAACAAGGAACCACCTCAACTAAAAGCTAAACTCTGTGAGTGAACAATAATGAAAAGGTTTTAAAGAAGTAAAGGGCGAGTAAATGTTGACATTTTAACTGCTTGTGTGAACTATCTCTTTATCCACAGTGTAGTTTTCTAAAGTTGGTTCAGTTCTGTTTTGTAAGGATGAAACTCTCTGTTTGTGTAGTTTTGTCTGTACACACAGCAAATAAAGGAGCTGCAGAAATAAACTCAGCGTTTCCTCATGATGTGCACTGACGGTAGGTTGGTTTCTGTGGTTGTGTTCATATTAGCTTGTCTGCACTTGAGCGTACAGACACTCCTCCTGATTGGTCTGCGTCTGCGTCTGGTGTTTGTGACGAGTGTGTGACTTGTTGAAGGTTACTTCTCCATAGTGAATGTCTTCATTCTTCTTCTGAATGCTCGGTTTCTTCTGACGGTCGACTGTAGTGTACTCCACATCTGAAGACAGATAATAAACTAGATCTGTTGAATGCTGATCAATAAAAAATAATCTTGTGTTTATAGATGTATAGAGGGTCAGAGCCAGTGATCACCAACTTCACAATCATATTTTTGCCCACATTAGGAGTGAATTGGGAGACATGTGTCATAATAATTATAATTGAGACTAACTATGGGGAATTATTATTTCACCAAACATATTTTCTTTTATTTTCTGATAAATTAAATGTATTTATAATACTTCGATTTAATTTATAAATGTATAAGAAAACACACATATACAGTTTTTTTAATATTTTTGTCCAAATTAGTTGTGAATTGGGAAAATTGATTATAATAAATATAGTTTACAGCATGTAATGCATGTTAAAAATGTTGTATTATTTTTTCACCAAATATATTTTTATTTACTTTATATTCTTATTTTTATTTGCTAAATGTAATGTATATTTATTTTTATTTATTCTACTATTTATAGACTTTTTAGAGCATTTTAATAACTTATACTGTATTTGATTTGCATACGTATATTTAGAATTTATATTTTGTATTAATGTTTATTTATACACATTTATTATTTCATTAAATATATTTTATTGATTTTATTTTACTATTTTATTAGCTAAAATTAATGTATTTATACTGTATCTAATTTCTAGTATTTAAATTTTATTTACATATTTTTAATAAACATTTAATAGATTTTTTTGTGTGTTTTTAAAATGTAAAATATCTTTTGTGTGTGTTTTCAAATGTATTCTAACTAATCTATTTGCAGACTTACGCTAAATTCAGATTTTACGTTATGCATACACATTGATCTGTAATGTATTTCATATTTCACACAGTTTTGTATATGCATGTACACTCTCAGAAAACATCATACAATGTTGTACCAAAGAAAGTACAAACCCTTGCCACTGGGGCAGCACCTTTTTATGGAACAGAATTGTACTTTAAGACAAAGAAACACATTTGTACCATTGCAGTTTGGACCATGATTTGTACCATGGGAAACCGAAATGTAGCTTTGGTTTTTAATACCTGCAGATACAATATTGTGCCCATATCAAAGGTACAAATCTGATCCATGAAGGCGCCACTACAGTGACAAGACACGTTTTACCTTAACAGTGTCAAATGCGTTCCTTCAAGAACTATTTAAAGACATTTTGCTTTATCCTAAATGCGTCAATTTATTTTCAGTAAATATAAAACATCAAATGCATTTATTAAACAATGTTTTTTTTTTAAAGTTTATTTTTGTGTTAATGCACTTTTACCATTTACAATAAAGAATAAAAACACTTTAACAAAAATCAAAAGATCTATTTTTGCTAAACATTTCACAACCTTTTTCACAGAAATGTTACAGAAACACATTCTCCCATCTACAAGATAACACATATTTATCCAATTCTTTTTGTAATCACTTAAAAGTTAATTTAATTGACTTAATTTTAAAAAAGTAATATAATTATGCAAATGTTTTTTTAAGAAGATATGCACAGTGTTAGATTAGTTTTACAGTAGTAATATGTCTGCATGAACACTTCATGCATATGCAGGACTTTTGCCTGCTCACGTGTGTAGTGGAAAGCAAACGCCAAAAGGTGCAGATATCAATAATGAAACTGTATTTATCAGAAAATGCTGACCAAATGTTTATTAAAATGCCTTAAATGTTCAGTTTACAATACCTATAGTTTTGTATTACTAGTTGTTTTGTATTATAGAAGTTAATAATTCATGTTTATGAGTTTCTTTAAACATAAGCTTTAAAATGATGATTCATGTTTTAATATGGAAATTATTCATAAATCACTTTGCCTTTTCAGTAATATTTATTTTCATAGATATAGTAATAAAGAAGGAGTTGTCCAACACTTTTGTACCTTTTGAACAATTTTCTTCATTTCAGTTGTACCATAAAAGGTACAGAACAGCATCATAAGAGCTCTTTTCTGTACCAAAGGTACACAACTGTTCCTTAAGGAAGATTATTTGTTCCACAGTGTACATTTTTGTCTGAGAGTGTAGAAAACATTTATATAATTTATGTGATATAATAATTCACATTTAATATAGTTGATAATTTATGACACACATTTATATAATCTTATTTTGCATGCATATTTACTCATCTTATCTGAGAATCATCATGACTTTGTTTTTTCTGTCGTTTTCGTGACTCAGAGTCAGCTCTGTGGTGATGAATGCTGTTACAAACGTTAAAGAGAAAAAACCTTTGGCTTCCTTGGTAGACGTGTGGTTACTAAAGCTTCTGCTAAACGACTCCTTCTTCATCATTTGGTTTTTGAAATGGAAATTATGTCATTACTTACATCACGGAAAAAAAAAACTTTGCATGAGTTTAATACACAATTCAGTGTTCATGACCAATTCTGGGTGACTTTATCCTGACTTTATAGCAGCAAGGTTAAATCTTAAAATAATCCTTAGCTCTAAAAATACTGTTTTAACCCAATTTTGGGGGTCAAATACATATATATATATATATATATATATATATATATATATATATATATATATATATATATATATATATATATATACTGTTTATATATGTATATATATATATACAGTATATATATTATCAAACCGTTAACCAATATATTTTTAGGATTTAAATTTAAATATATCCTACAGGTCTGTTGAATGCTTGATTCTGATTGGCTGATGGTCATTCTAAGATGTTTGGTAACAAAATAAATGCTAGTTAAGTAGTTCCAGCAGGTTTTAAGCGCATTACAGTTCCATATCACTACACTGAATATTCATTTCACAGTGACAACATTTTAATTTAGGAGATGTTATGTTTCAATATTGCATTCGCTTATTAACTATGGATTTATTTACAAACATTTCTAGAGATCTAGCATAAAAACACCACGTTTAGTGTAAAAGCAGATTGGTGATATAATATATGAGGGTCAAAGATTGAAAAAAAAAAAAAATAAATAAATAATAAATAAATAAATTTAGAGAAGTACATGAAAGCACATTAAATTAGGTTTATTCAGCATAACAGATATATTGATGTCTGCTGAATGCTTGATTTTGATTGGCTGATGGTGTCAAACTCAGTTCCTGGAGGGCCGCAGCTCGGCACAGTTCAGTTCCAACCCTAATGAAACACACCTGATCAAACTAATTGAGTCCTTTGGTCTTGTTTGAAACCTACAGATAGGTGTGTTAAAGCAGGGTTGGAACTAAACAGTGCAGAGCTGCGGCCCTCCAGGAACTGGCTTTGACAGCCCTGCTCTGAGGTGTTTGGTTATTGTCAGATGAAGGCACAGCTAAAGTAGTACCGGCAGGTTTAGAGTGCATTACAGCTCTATATCACTCTGCTGAATGATTAGAGTTATTTAAATGCCACTACAGACAGAAATCACATCAGAACACAACAGAAGGAGGAGGAGATGTGGAAGAAACTAGTGCTGCACACTGGAGCAGTTTGAGGAGGACACACACCTGACTAACACTCAACATACAACATCTGAACTGTGGTTTTACAGCTGTATACTGGAGAGCAGAGGAGGAGAGAAACAACAACCAACAGCTCATTCAGATCAGGGCTTGACATTAACTTTTTTGATCACCAGCCACTGTGGCTTGTACATTTCCAACATTACTAGCCACTCGCCATTGTCGCCAGCCAGTTTTGTTGTTGGGAAAATATATTTTATATGCATCAAATTTGACTTTGGCATGCTAAAATTACTTGATTTAGATGCGGTGTTATGTCCACATGTCTCCTCATTCGTTTCACTTGTTTTGTGTTGTGTATGTCAAGCCCTGATTAAGATATATAAGAAAATAATGCCCACCAAATAGCCTACTGCCTCGGGTGTGCCTTATTTATTCATTTTTTTTTTATTGTTATTATCAATTATTCCTTTTATCTATCATTCTTTAGTCAAGTTTTAGTCATAATAATTAGTCAGTAATTCTTTAATCAGTGCTGTGGGGGTAATTTTGACTGACCTGATGATGGTTTGGCCTTCTTCTTCTTTCTGTAAAAGAAATAAAGCACGGAGAGCAACACTATGAGGATTACAGCAAGACTTCCCAGAACTTTTGCTGTCAAAAAAGGATCTGCAGAGAGAAAACACAAGATGTTTATGAAAAGTTAAACTGATGAAAAAGCTTGTAAATATTTGACAACATCAACTGAATTAAACAAGTATGAGCTTCTGTGTGAGATGTACATGTTTCTGTGTTGTTCTCTTCTTATTGTTTCTTAATCTTTAACCTATAGGTCTATATGTCTGAATCTGCTCTGATCAGTTTACAATTTGTGTTTACAGTACAATCTTGTATTTTATGAGAGATTACTGTTTACCAAACCTATGTTTGCAACTGAAATTGTATTATAACCCTTTAATAAAGTGTATTTATTTATTTATTTATTTATTTATTTTTGTTCGTTTTCAGCTTCCGTGCTCTCAAAATTCAGCATAAATCCAGATTTATTTATTTTTATTTATTTTACGAAAATCGAAATATTTAATAAACACCAAAAAAGTCCACAGATTGTGTCTGGTGCTATTCATGTGTATGAGAGTGAGATATCTGGAGAATATGAATCTGAAGAGAGAGTTACTGTACCTTTAACATTCACTTGTAGATCTGCTGTAGATATTTGTTTGCCTTCAGAGTTATAGACGAATAATCTGTAAAAGCCAGAATCTGCTCTGGACACTGAGTTTATTATCAGAGTCCCATTAATGACCGACACTTCAGGCCTGTTATTATAGAGATCACAGTCATTCTTCATTTTAATTATGTCATTTTTTATTCTACAAACTGGATCATCTTGTGGGTTGTTATTATCTTCTGTATCTTCAGCTCATATATTTTAGTGTTCGGCAGCAGATGCAGACTGAGTTTATCTCCAAGAGACACATTACAGGGATCAGACTGATTAAAGCTGCAGGAACGATCCTCACCTGAAACACAAACACAAACACACACACACACACACACACACACACACACACACACACACACACACACACACACACACACACACCACACACACACACACACACACACACACACACACACACACACACACACACACACACACACAGAGAGAGAGAGGGAGAATGAAACATTTTGGTCTTCAACATGAATTACAGTTTTTTTAATTGCTTACACACTAAAAACCTTGAAACACCGTCCTAATGTAGATTTGCATCACTGTAGTGCTTACACACATTATCAACTTCACACTTTTTGCAAAACAGCAGTGTTTACTGTTACACACAGTGATTGGCAAAACACTAAACACACTTTCATGCATTCATTCATTCATTTTCTTGTCGGCTTTGTCCCTTGCGGGGTCGCCACAGCGGAATGAACCGCCAACTTATCCAGCACGATTTTACACAGCGGATGCCCTTCCAGCCGCAACCCATCTCTGGGAACTTCCACACACACATTCACACTCATACACTATGGACAATTTAGCTTACCCAATTCACCTGTACTGCATGTCTTTGGACTGTGGGGGAAACCGGAGCACCCGGAGGAAACCCACGCGAACCCAGGGAGAACATGCAAACTCCACACAGAAACGCCAACTGACCCAGCCCAGCCGAGGTTCGAACCTGCGACCCAGCGACGTTCTTGCTGTGAGGCAACAGCACTACCTACTGCGCCACTGGGTTGCCACTTTCATGCATTAGATATGAATATTTATCATGATGTGATTTCCTTGCGGGCAGCACGGTGGCGCAGCAGGTAGCGCTGTCGCCTCACAGCAAGAAGGTCGCTGGTTCGAGCCTCAGCTGGGTCAGTTGGCATTTCTGTGTAGAGTTTGCATGTTCTCGCCGCTTCCCTCCGGGTGCTCCGGTTTACCCCACAAGTCCAAAGACATGCGGTACAGGTGAATTGGGTAAGCTAAATTGGCCACATCCCACATAGCAAAATTTCTCTGGCCCAGATCTGGCCCACACCATCAGCATTTGCTTGGCCCACATGCCGCAGTGAATTACGGTACATGACTGGACCAAGTCTGGCTTCCATACAAGAGGCAAACACGGACCAAATTTGGGCCAAGTCTCAGCCAAGTTAATAAGCCATAACTGGGCCTGAACTGGGCCAGATATGTTGGTGTGTCACGACTGCAATGAATTTTATAAACCCATGAAGCATTTCGCTTTATGGCTGTGCTTTTTCTTGTAACAACCTGATTGATAGAATTTTTCTTTACTCAAAAATAATTTCAATGTATTTTAAAAGTGGGTCAAGATAGGCCAAACATATGTGGCCCACATATACATTTTTAACATCTGGGCCAAATACCACTATTGATATCTGGCCCAAGTCTTGAGTGCTGCCTGTAAGACGGTGCCACCTCTGCCAAACTTGGGCCATGTTTGGCCCACATGCTGTATGCCAGTGCCGGACGAATGCCTGCTGTGCCAGCTTTATGCCAAATCTGGGCCAGAATTCTTTGCTACCTGGGATGTGTGTGAATGAGTGTGTATGGGTGTTTCCCAGTGATGGAAAGGGCATCCGCTGCATAAAAAACATATGCTGGATAAGTTGTCGGTTCATTCCGCTGTGGCGACCCCTGATTAATAAAGGGATTAAGCCGAAAATAAAATGAACGAATGATGATTTCCTTGCAATCTCAAAGCAAAGGCTTTCAAATGAACACACACACTAAACACAGCCGTCAAGTGTGCACACACACTGGTGCACAGCTGTAGACACACCAGTCAGGTGTAACCACAATTTAAAAACAACAGTTGAGTTTACTGCCTTCAATAAATATTGGAAGGCAATGTTACAGTAAGAGGAAGAGGATTACAGGAGACAAGGGTCTGACGTGGAAATAGAAGACCAAATTTGTCTGATGCAATTCAAGCAGCCTTGATTGACCATGTTGAAATCCGTGGACTGACATGTGTGACCCTGCACCACAAAACCAGCCATGAGTGTCAATTTCTGAAAGCAGAAAATATAAGCTTTCCATCGATGTATGGTTTGTCAGGGCATATAGGAGAGGATAGGGCATTATTTAGCTGTGAATACCACTCAGTACTCACTGTGTTCCATGTTTGAAACTTGTGTGTTCACATTTACAGTAAGATGTCTTTAGATTGATCTACAATGGACTGAGTGTCGAGAACATAGAAGAACTCAGAGACCTGTGTGTGTGTGTGTGTGTGTACAAGCGCGTATGTGTGTGTGTGTGTGTGTACGAGCGCGTATGTGTGTGAGTGTAGGTGCACGTGTGTGTTCACAGAGCCAAATCAAGCACTGAAAGCTGAACTGAAAGGTAAGATAAATGTAGCTTCAGTGTTGTAGGTGACGTAGTGTGATCACACTGATAATCCTAAAAATAAGAAGTGCACTCAGGGTCAACGCTCTGACACTCATGAACTGCAGCCGACGTTTACCAGCTGTCATGTTTATCAAGCAGTCATTGAGAGTATGTGAGTTATTTACACTACAGAACAGCCACAACTCATTGGGGAAACACATTAATCATATATTACTATTATGCTTTATTAAAATCCTCATATTAATAAACAATTCTCTAACTAACTTATGAAGATGTTTAGTTTTACATTTTCAAATGAGTGTTGTAAACAAATTAAAGAAATCACTGGGGACAGAGATGTGCTGAAAATACTGCTATAGAAGCTGTTCAGGCTCTGCATGACTTTACAGATGCATAATTTCAGTCATGACCTACTGTTCAGTCATTCAGTATTAGAAATGAGTTATTATAATGACTTATCAGATGCACATCAGATTTAGGAAAAGAAGAAAGTCTGGATTTTTATACTCACAAGTTAGAGATTATTTTAACAGAAAAATAATTAGTACAATACTGAACTACTATTATTTGATCACAAAATTAATGTAATGTACAAATGTAAACAACAAATGATAATGGTTTTGAGATTCATGCAATCTAGTCAGATCCATTTATGTATTCATTTATGTATGTATTTTATGTATCTAAATATATCTGAAACTTGTATCTGTAAAAATCATGTGATGCATGTGTGTCTTATATATGTTTCTGCCAGACGTCTTTAATTTTATGGTTTATTACTTCTTAACTTCAAATGAAATAATTATTTCCCGCCTTTTCATTGTTAATTATTGGACATGAGGAGCAAAATAATGATAAAACCCCAACATATCCATATTATAAAACAATTTTCAAAGAATAAAATGTAAACATTAGAACTCATAAATAAGCTAAATCAAATATATAAATGGGTTATATATTAATGTTGTCTGTACATAATACTCTCTAATTTAAAGGGATAGCTCACCCAAAAAGATTAATTTAAAATTTAAAAGTAATTCCAAACCTTCATGAGTTTCTTTCTTATGTTGAACACAAAAGAAGATAATTTGAAGAATGTTGAAAACTGGTAACCATTGACTTGCATACAAAACAAATACAATTGAAGTCAATGGTTAACCATTATTAACATTCTTCTAAATATCTTGTTCTTTGTTTAAAAAAATAAAGAAGCTACAACAGTGACAGTAAATGATGACAGAATTTAACTATTTCAGTGAACTGTCTCTCTAATTCAGGAAATAAAAATGTCTGGAACAGAATGTTTTTACACCATTTTCTGCCAGACGTCTTTATTTTATAGTTTCATGTTTATTACTTCTTCAATGAAAATGAAAGAATTCTTTCCTCATTTTTCATTGTTAATTATCGCAAGTGAGGAGCAAAATATTGTTGAACACAAAAGAAGATACTTTGAAGAATGTTGAAAACTGGTAACCATTGACTTCCATGCAAAACAAATATTATGGAAGTCAATGGTTACTGATTTCCAACATTCTTCAAAATATCTTGTTCTTTGATTAAAATAATAAAGAAACTGCAATTAAAGTGACAGTAAATGATGACATAAGCAAACTTTTTCAGTGATCTGTCTCTCTAATTTAAGAAATAAAAATGTCTAAAACTGAATGTTTTTTACCCCATTTTCTGCCAGACGTCTTTGTTTTTATGGTTTTGTGTTTATTACTTCCACAATAAAAATTAAATAATTATTTCCCTCCCGTTTTTTATTGTTAATTATTGGACGTGAGGAGCAAAGTAAGGAATAATAAAATAAACAATATCATATATATAAATACATGACAAAACAATTCCAAGACAACAATAATATGCCT
This sequence comes from Danio kyathit, assembly GCA_903798195.1. Classification (NCBI taxonomy): domain Eukaryota; kingdom Metazoa; phylum Chordata; class Actinopteri; order Cypriniformes; family Danionidae; genus Danio; species Danio kyathit. The sequence continues at coordinate 1,082,497 of LR812532.1, forward strand.
TAACATAATAATGTCTAATTTAAAGTGGTAGCTCACCTAAAAATAAACATTTGATCATTATTTACTCTCCCTCAAGCAATTACAAAATTCTTTGAGTTTCTTTTTATATGTTGAACACAAAAGAAGATATTTTGAAGAATGTTGGAAACCGGTAACCATTGACTTCCATACAAAACAAATATGATGGAAGTCAATGGTTACTGATTTTTAACATTCTTCAAAGTATCTTTTTAAAGGGTTTAACATAATAAAGCAACTAGAATTAAAGTGAGAGTAAATGATGACAGAATTACACTTTTCAGTGAACTGTCTCTTTAATTTAGGAAATAATAATGTCTGTAGAAACTGAATGTTTTCTTTACCCCATTTTCTGCAAGACCTCTTTGTTTATATAGTTACTGGTTTATTACTTCTACAATGAAAATGAAAGAATTATCTTACCTAATTTTTCATTGGTGATTATTGGACATGAGGAGCAAAATAATGAGTAATAAAATCCCAACATATCCATAATATTAAATAATATTCAAAGAATAAAGTCTAAACATTGATAAAACTCATTAATAAGCAAAATCAAATATACAAATGGGTAACAAAACTATTCCAAAACAACAATAATGTGCCCTGTACTTAATGATGTCTAATTTAAAGGGGCAGTTCACCCCAAAAGAAACATTTACTCACTATTTACTTTCCCTAAAGCAATTCCAAACCTTCATCAGTTTCTTTTTAAATGTTGAACACAAAAGAAGATATTTTAAAGAATGTTGAAAAAACCATAAGTATTATAGAAGTTAATGGTAATCAATTTCCAACATTGTTCAAAATATCTTCTTTTGTGTTCAACAGAAGAATGAAACCCAAAACCGATTTGTGAAAAGTAAAGTGAGAGTAAATGATGACAGAACTGTCCTTTTAATTCGGAAGCAAAAATGTCTGTATATACTTAATGTTTCTCACCTGCAGCCGTGTGCATCATCATCATCATCATCATCATCATCATCATTAATCCACAAACGAGCCTCATTTCTGCAGTCCAGAAGAGAAGAGAAGAGTGTGTCAGGTCATCGACACAAACAGCGCTTTACTGACACACGGAGAAACTCTTCAACATTCAGAAAGAGGAAGTTTCCTCATAGGAAGACAAGACAGACGCTGTGGCTCAGCAGTTTCCCCTGAAGCCTTTTACAAAACACAGACTAAAAAAAGAAAATAGAGGCAATACATGCATTTAAAAATAAAACTCTGTGGAAAATGTGCTCAGCTCTCACTCTGACTTTCCCTTTTCCTCTCTCAGAACTCAGTAACATGGAGATTTGCCCTTAAAGGGGAAGTTCACTCACAGATTAATCATTTACTCATCCTACACTGTAAAAAGAATCTGTCAATGAACAGTTTCTGTGTGTTTTCTGTTTATTTACTGCTGTGAATCGCATTATGGGATGTTGATCTCTGCTCTGTCCACTTTTGATGCTGAAAATTCAACTCTACAGTTTACCAAAGTGACTTTTATTGACATTTTAATCATTTAAAATAATAACATAATGGCTAATATCTAGAGAAATACGTCTGTAAAATATTAGAAAATGTGCTGCAGTTTATTACAAGGTTTCTGTAATATTTAGAAATATGTAATATACTGTATGTGTAATGTACAACACCAACCCAGACAATATAGCATTAATAATGTGCAGAAAACTAGCTTTGTACAACTTTTTTAAGGTTAAAAGTCGTTGCAAGAAAGATCAAGATCCCATAATGCAATTCAAAAGCAGAAATAAATGAGGGGAAATAAAAAATAAAAGCATGAATCACAAAATACATAAAACTGCTAATTTACGGATGTTTTTACAGTGTCACTTGTTTATTATGGAAGTATATCAGTAGCTAAATTCATTTAGAAATATTGATATGGGTGTCGCAGTGGCGCAGTAGGTAGTGCTGTCGCCTCACAGCAAGAAGGTCACTGGTTCGAGAATTGGCTGGGTCAATTGGTGTTTCTGTGTGGAGTTTGCATGTTCTCCCCGCGTTCGCGTGGGTTTCCTCCGGGTGCTCACAGTCCAAACACATGCGCTATAGGGGAATTGGGTAGGCTAAACTGTCCGTAGTGTATGAGTGTGAATGAGTGTGTATGGATGTTTCCCAGAGATGGGTTGCAGCTGGAAGGGCATCCGCTGCATAAAACATGTGCTGGATAAGTTGGCGGTTCATTCCGCTGTGGATTAATAAAGGGACTAAGCTGAAAAGAAAATGAATGAATGAATGAAATTTTGATATGATGGAAATTTAATCCTATTTTCTCATTACACTCTAAATAAAATTAGGGAAAATAACATTTAAATTATCATTTTGTGGTGGCTCAGTGGTTAGCACTGTGGCATCACAGCAAGAAGGTCGCTGGTTTGAGTCTTAGCTGGGTCAGTGATCATTTCTGTGTGGAGTTTGCATGTTCTCCCCGTGTTGGCGTGGGTTTCCTCCGGATGCTCCAGTTTCCCCCACAGTCCAAACACATGCGGTATTGGGGAATTGATCAACTAAATTGGCCGTAGTGTAAGAGTGTGTGTGTGTGTGTGTGTGAATGAGTGTGTATGGGTGTTTCCCAGTACTGGGAAGGGCATCCGCTGCTGGAATGGTTCAATCATTTTAGTGGTTCATTTCGCTGTGGCGACCCCTGATAAATGAGAGACTAAGCAGAAGGAAAATGAATGAATGAATGTAATATTATAAATAAGCAATCCTATTTTTCATGACCCTGAGTCTAAATGCAATTAGACAAAATAACTGATCATTTCTGCTCATGTGTCACACACATCAATTCAGTTTGGGTATTGCATTTTTTATTTCATTTTCATTATTATGTCTTTCTTTTCCTTTTTATTCTTTTATAACCTGTTTTAACACATTTTATTCAGTTTTTAAATCATTTTTATTATTTGTTTTTATGTCTCTTTTATTCCTGTTTATGTAAAACACTTTGAATTGCCGCTGTGTATTCAGTTCAATTCAATTCATCTTTATTTGTATAGCGCTTATACAATGTAGATTGTGTCAAAGCAGCTTCACATAGAAGATTATAGTGAATGTAAACAGTGTCAGTTCAGTTTTCAGAGATTAAGTTCAGTTCAGTTTAGCTCAGTTCAGTGTGGGTTAATAATCACTACTGAGAGTCCAAACACTGAAGAGCAAATCCATCGATGCGCAGCTCAGATCCCGAACCATGCAAGCCAGTGGCGACAGCGGCGAGGAAAAAACTTCACCAATTGGCGAAAGCGAAGATTTTAAAAAACCTCTAGAGAAACCAGGCTCAGTTGGGCACGACCATTCTCCTATGGCCAAACGTCTTGTGCAGAGCTGCAGTCTAGGCGCCGGAGGCTGGAGAATGCTGGACCTCATGTATGAATGTGCTATAGAAATAAACATGTCTTGCCTTCATTTTGCAAATTTATAAAGCTGTAAAATTAGTGCGAAATTTAAAAATTAAAATTGCTGTTACATTATAAAGTTTAACTTCATTTTGCACCAGACTTTGCACATGGAGAATGCAAATATAAATAAAGAAATACATTGCCTTTATTTTGCTTTTAGTTTAAAACCCAAAGTAAGATATTTTGAAGAATGTTGGAAACTTATAACCACTGACTTCCATAGTATTTGCTTTGGAACTATGGAATTATTACTAATTAATAAAATACAGTAGATACCATAAACGTTACACATTTCTTTGTTCTGTCTGCACCGTATATGTTTTATGGTAAAATTTTGGCAACCACAGCTTCTGCACAGCAAAAATTCCAGTGTTAAAAATACAGAGTGATTTTTTTGGTGTTGTTCAGTGTTAAAACCGGAGTACATTTTAATCCACGAGTGTGAAGAGCGTATATTTTAGAGGTTTTTTTCAGTGTTAAACTTTTAACCCAATATGCAGTGTATTTCCCACTAGTGATGGGAAGTCCAGTCTTTTTACTCGAACCGGTTCTTTCAGACAAACAGTGATCAAACCAGTATGTTTTACTTAAACTTGAAACGTCATGTTGCATTTTAAAATGCAGAGAGTTAAATGTATTGAAATTACTTCTGAATAGATTAATGAACATTTAATAAATTAAAACTATTTTCAACATATTTGATCACTGTTATCTGTCACGCACACCAATTGATAATATAGGAAAACAGGTAATATACTGACACTTTGAAGGGTAACACACACTCCAGTTCGATGTAAGAATAAACTCTTACTGTGTTAAAATGAACTCTGTGAGTAATGTACAAATTTCACACTTTAGAAAGTGTTATTTTAACTCCAAAACGGAGGGAATCATATGTACACCCAAGGAGTGTTAAGTTAAACTCAAATTGAGTTAAATGTACACTGATTTTTTTGCTGTGTGTTTTTTATTACCGTACATTTACTGATGTTTGGTTTTTACAGCGTAGCTACAAGAATCCTTAAATATATATATTTAGAAGAAAATATATAAATATATATATATACAGAAGAAAGAATCTCATAAAGGTTTGGATCCACTTGAGGGAGAGTAAACAGTGAGTAAATGTTCATTTTGGGGTGAACTGTCCCTTCAAGTCACACTGCATTATTTTAACACACACCACACATATATAATCACATGATACACGATCACATCTCTTTATTTAACCTCCTGTTTTTGCAGTTTTCTTATATAGTGTTTACTCTTGGTTGTTCATCACACCACAGCATAAAAGTGTAATATTAAGGTGTCATTTAGTTTATTTAACTGCTGCTGTGGCTTTAAATGGGGAAATGAATTTTTTAGGGGAATTATTTTTATATCCGAGTTTTCTTTTACCGCCATAAGTAGAGACTGAGAGGAAGAAAGTAAATGTGCATATGAAGAGGTCAGCATAAACCAGCTTTCATTTTTATTCCACTAGTGTCAATCTCTCCTTCATTAGCATAAACAGCAGCCCTGAGTGAGAAGCAGCCGTCTGTCCATTAGCCATTAGAGTGTTTGAGCTGCTGAAGATAATGTCAGCATAGACTAAGAGGATTAGAGATGTGGAGCTTTAGATGAACAGCGACAGGAGCGACATAGACTGACAGAAGCATCAAGCACACACTGAAGCACACATGCAGACCAGCACTGAGAACACAGCTAGTGCTGTTTTACATCTGACACTATGCTGACACATATACATTTGTAGCTCCCCCCTCTTCTGAAAACAGCACGACCTCATTTGCATTTAAAGCAACAGTCACCAAAACGCCACAATTAGGATCAAAGCCTGAAAGGGTCAGTTTCAGAGAGGTGGAGAACATTATCTGTGTGCTATTAAGAGCTGAAACTTCACTCTAGAGACAGCAGAGATGCATTTTACATCTTGTAAAAAGGGTCAGAATATGTTTAATATTTTAAATATTTAATATTTTTAATATTTGTACATTATTTAAATGTTTTTATTTTAGCAAACGTTTACTTTTACTTCTTTACATTGCAAAACAAAATACTGTATACCTTTTACTCAACTACATTTCCTTGAGAAAATCACTTCGATACTGTTGTCCCCGTTCTCATCATTTTTCTATTTTCTATTCATTTATTTATTGATGGATTTATTTATTTACCCAGTGGTTTCTTAGGTAGGCCTATACACTGCAAGGGAAGGGAGTGCATGTACTGTAAAATAAACCAACTTCCCACCGCAGCTTTTATATCTTCATTTCTGAAAGGGCACGAAGCGTCTCGGCATGACCACAAGACCAGTCATCTAATAAAAACATGCATGAGTTTAGTTTAGAACCAGTTTAGTGCCATATGTGTACAATAATACTGCATACGCCTATGAATATAACTGTACATGACAAATTAAAATAACACATTTATTTCCCACCAGCAATGCGCTATTTTGGTTGCATATGGGATATAAATATTCTGAGCCCACAACCTAGAAGAAGTGCTAGCAGAGTTATTATAGCAATGTTCAAATGTTCATAAATAATATTAAAATATTGTCCTCCCCTTTCCCCCACAGTTCAAACTCATGCGCTATGGAGGAATTGATGAACTAAATTGGCCGTAGAGTATGAGTGTGTGTGAATGAGTGTGTATGGGTGTTTCCCAGTACTGGGTTGCAGCTGGAAAGGCATCCGCTGTGTAAAACATATGCTGGAATAGTTGGCAGTTCATTCCGCTGTGGCGACCCCTGATAAATAAGGGACTAAGCTGAAGGAAAATGAATGAATGAAAATATCGTCCAAAACTTGAGTAATATTATTATTAATTGCTCTGAATATTGCAATATATTTATGCTTTTGAATATGTGCTGCATCACTTGAAGCAAAAACTAACTAAAAATAATATAAAGAAAGAAAATATATGAATAAAATGACAAATAATTTAAAATATATATGTAATGTAATGTAATGTGTATTTATATAGCTCATTTATTGTGTATGGCCATACACCCAAAGCGCTTCACAATCATGAGGGGAGTCTCTCCACACCACCACCAGTGTGTAGCATCCACTTGGATGATGCGACGGCAGCCACAGGACAATGGCGCCAGTGCGCTCACCACACACCAGCTATTGGTGGAGTGGAGAGACAGTGATAGAGCCAATTCGGTGGATGGGGATTATTAGGAGGCCATGATGGGTAAGTGCCGATTGAGGGAATTTAGCCAGGGTTACACCCCTACTCTTTACGAGAAGTGCCATGGGACCTCTGTTTAACGTCTCATCCGAAAGAGTATATATTTATATATTCTGTGTATCTAGTTTTTGTGAGTTAATACAGTATGTGTTGTGCTGTGGGAGTGTGAATCGGCCTTTTACTGTTTCACAAATTCCTGGAAATGAGTTCAAGCTCGAAGAGGAACACACTCATTTTATTTTGTTGCTACATCTTCAGAAAATATTGCATAATACACATGCATTTTGTGGAAGTAAGTGTTAAATTCACTTAAAAAATGAGGCATGTTTTCGTTTTCCAGTAATTGAAGTCTGGATCTAAAATGTTTTCAGTCCTTTTAACTGTTTCAGTAGCTAGTTTTACACTCTATGATTTACTCTATGCTTTTATTTATCTTTTACTAACCCCCAAAACAATGTATACAACATAATAAGCATGCACAAACAATAATAAATAGGCAAAATAATAATCTTTAACAATGAAAAAAACATACAAATAATAAAAAAGAAACAACTAAACACAGGGGATATAAAAATGCATATTAAAAGCAAAACTGTCTTATTAAATATAGGAAAAGATTTGCAAACAGATAGTTTTAGAGCCCTTTTGTTGTTAGTCGATTTGATCAATGAAAGATATCGTTTAAATTCGGTGATAAAAATAACAAACATAGGTCTGGAGTTTGAACATTTGCACTTATGATTGTAAAATGTTGCAAGCAAGTTTACCACATAATGTTTTATGTCTAGTTTTACAGCATGTGTGATGATGTGAAGCGTAAACGGAAACATACTCTGACGCCTGCCTGCTCGTTGTTTTGAGACTTTTATTTTGAAAGAGTCATTCTCTCCACCCGGAAGTTAAACAGCCGGAGACGGTCCCGGTGTTTTTCAGTCGGGTTTTCGGTGTTCTGATCGCCTAAACGGGTTTGTTTATTACAGTAGAGACGGTAACGGGAGAGAACAGAGCAGATGTCCGCGCAGGGCGACTGTGAGTTCCTAGTGAAGCGCGCGCGCGAGCTCGTGCCGCAGGACCCGTATGCAGCTAAAGCCTGGCTGATCACCGCGCGCACACTGTACCCTACTGACTTCAACATACAGGTGACATACACATGCGTTTACTCTACCCTAATGACTTCAACATACACACACACACACACGTTTACTCTACCCTACTGACTTTAACATACAAGTGACACACACACACACACACACACAGGTTTGTTTCACTATCTTAGTGAGCATATTACATAGACTCCCATTGTTTAATATCAGGTTAATGATACTGTCTAACGCTATAACATAAACCAATCCTCACAGAAACATCAGCACATCATCAGATACTAATATAAACATATTCTGACCGATTTATAAACATTTTTAATTAGTGTGGACCAATGCAATGTCAACACTGGTGGCTCGTTTTGTTATATAAAAGATAATAGTACAACATTTCACAGGAGGACGAATATATATATATACATATTGATAAAATACAAAATAACCCTGCTGAAAAATCCAGCTTAAACCAGCCTAAGCTGGTTGGCTGGTTTTAGCTGGTTGACCAGCCTGGTTTTAGAGGGGTTTTGGCCATTTCCAGGCTGGTTTCCAGCCATTTTCAGCCTGGTCTTAGCTGGTCAGGCTGGGAGTTGACCAGCTAAAACCAGCTTGACCAGCCAAAACCAGCTATGTCCAGCTTAAACCAGGCTGGTCAAGCTGGTTTTAGCTGGCGTTAGCTGGTCATTTTCCAGCCTGACCAGCTAAGACCAGGCTGGAAATGGCTGGAAACCAGCCTGGAAATGGCCAAAACCCCTCTAAAACCAGGCTGGTCGACCAGCTAAAACCAGCCAACCAGCTTAGGCTGGTTTAAGCTGGATTTTTCAGCAGGGAAATCTGCAACCAAATTTGGAATAATATTTACAAAAAATACATAATAATAATCTAGTCATACTGACCTCATTCCTAAAGGCTATGCATGTCTGTGCATATGTAATGTTATGTCTGACTGTGTGTGTGCGCTTTATATCTGTCAATATTCCTACCAGTGAGAAAGAGAGAGTGTGTCTGTGATAGAGTAAGATCGAGTATGGGTATTTGTGGAGTATTGGAATAATGTTTACAGAAAACCCATAACATAAATCAATTCGTATTGAGTTCTTCATTCATATCTAAATGGTATGCATGTCTTTGTGTATGTCTGTGTGTTTCTACATTATATCTGTCAGCTCTGTGCACTGATGTGTGTTATGTTGAGTGTGTTTTGTTGCTGTGTGCAGTATGAGATGTACAGTATTGAGCGTAACGCTGAGAGGACGAGCTCTGCTGGCCGACTGCTGTACGACATGTGAGTCAAACACACACACACACACTCTCTCTCTCCTTTACTTTAGATGTCTTTACTGCACATGACGGCTGGTTTACAGTGCTGTTCTCTCCTCCTGCACAGATTCGTGAATTTCCCCGAGCAGCCGGTGGTGTGGAGGGAGATTTCTGTGATCACGGCGGCCTTGAGGAACGACAGCCAGGACAAACACGCACAGTTTCTCAAAGGTGCTTTTATCTGTCCTTTATTTACTTCAGTGGTATTTTAGATTATATTTTATATCTTCAGTTTTCATTTACATTTTTTTGTTTATTTATTGACTTTATTTTAATATGCCATTTATTTCTATTTGTGTGTTTTATTTGTGCATTTGACAGTATTCATGACACGGATTTAACAGTATTTTAATACATTTTGTTTATATTAGTTCTACTGTTTTTGTCATATTATAGTTTAGATTTTTTAAGATGCATTTATTTTTTATTCAGTTGACTTTTTAATTTTATTTAATTGTGTGTGTGTGTGTGTATGCATGCCTGTCTGTCTGTCTTTGTGTGTGTCTGTGTGTGTGTATGTGTACGTGTTTTTGTGACATATCAGGACACAAATCTGTATAATGACATAGGTATGACACAGGTATTACAAAAAGCAGGTGAAATATGAGGACATTGGTGACGTCCTCACTTCTCCAAAAGCTTCTAAATCACACAGGATGAGTTTATTCAGAGTAAAGCTGTACACTGTCTCCTGTGATGGTTGGGTTTAGGGGTAGGGTGGGGTGAGGGCAATATAATAAACGGTTTGATCTGAATAAAATTAATGGAAGCCTATGTAATGTACCCACTTTTCACAAAAACAAACGTGTGTGTGTGTGTGTGTGTGTGTGTGTGTGTGTGTAGCTGTGTTTGACACTCTTCCAGGGCAGGTTCAGTGTAAGATGCTCCTGAAGGCCACAGAACAGTGTTTCAACACACTGGAGAAAGCAGAGATGCTGCTGCTGCTACTCAAGAGGTTCCCGGAGTCTGTGGTGCAGCACGGGGTCAGTCACACACAGACACACACACACACGCACTCAATCTTAAGCAGGACGCACACCAGATGCACCGCTCTGTGCTGCGACACGACGCGCACATGACAGTTGAAAGTATCGCACACCAGACGCGCACATTCGTATGTTAAGTTTTAATTAAAGTATTCAGATGGCGCTCTGTGGTGCGGCAGAAATATGAACAGTGTTCTGAGTCGTTGCTGGGCGCCGCGGACAGCCGCAAAATTGCGGCGCCCATGTGTGTACTCTGATAGAAACCTATGTTTAGAATTCTAAAATGCATGGTGTTGCGTGGCGTGCCGCCGAGCGGCGCATCTGGTGTGTGACCCCCTTTACTCTCTATTACACACATTCACTCACTCACTCAAACTCACACAAACACACTTAATCTCACTCATTCTCTCTCGCTGTCCCTCTCACACACACACACACACACACACACACACACACACACACACACACACATTGATCACTTTAACTTTTCATGTTAATGATTAATTATTTTTATTCAGATTACAATTATTAAAATGTATTTATAATTAATTAATAATTCTAATTACATTATTATAATTTGTTTATTTAATGACTTTATTTTCTGTATATAATATCAGTGTATAATTGAGCAGCTTTTGCTGTTTTTATTATTAGTCTTATAGTCAGTCCATATTTTAAGTATTTAGTTTAAATTACTTTATTCATTTTAAAGTAAAATATTTCCATACATATAATATATAAACTGTATACAATTATACATTGATATTTACATTTTTAATATAGGTAATCTTGGAATTAATCTAGATTAAAACGGCTCATTCAGAATATGTGTGCTGCCCAAATAATGACTAAAGTAAGTCTTTGAGAACGGGTTTCTCCAGCCAGATGGTGCATTAGGCCAGGGGCTCATCTCCTGTTTCATCAAACTGCTTGAGAAACTGTTCTACTATAATAATTGGTGATGAAAATAAATGATGTTCAATAAGATGTACTTGTGTTTACTCACTGTTTATTCAGTTAAACATCAATGTTGAACTGTAGGCCTTTATAAGCTCCAAACAGCCATTTCTGATGACCTTAATCTGACTAAAGTCATAACTGAACTGAACAGAAATGGAATTAAGACATGTGGAGTATGCAGATATTAGTGGCATTATTGAAGTGAACACCGCAATCAGACTATTACCGTCATGGAGGACTTTTAGCCATATTTTCGTCGATAATGTCCCACCACTAATTTTTAACCATTTGTTTTAAATAAAAAAGTTTCATTGGCAACTATTTGAAATGATATATATTCTGACCTCTGACCCCTTGACCTTTCTATCAGGTCAGTTTAGGAGAGTCCTTACTAGAGGCGGAGTCTGTGGAGAATCTGGAGACGCCCATCAACTGTTTCCGAAAGCTGTTCGGTACACATTTATTCTTTATTTATTATATTATTTTACATTATATTCATGCAAAGTGTGAAAAACCTGAATTTGCTGTTGATTTTGTTTGTCAGTGTGTGACGTTCTGCCGCTGATCCTCAAGAATCCAGAGATGTGTCTTCCCGGTCAGTCTGCTCTATAAGTACATGCACAAAGCAGCAGAGTTTTACATCTGTTACGTCACGCGGGAGCCCTCGGCGGATGGACAGATGCAGGGTGAGAGAGTCAATATATCTGTCTGTCTTTTTTTGTTGTTAAGGCTTTTACCATGGTATTACCACGGTATTAACCTAAGCTGCAAAAGAAATTACATTAACAGTTAAAATAACTTAAAAGTACTTAGTGTATAGCTTCTTTGTATGTATGCTTTTAGAGTAAATTAAGTTAAAAAAAAAATTAAATAAAATATATTAAAAAAAAGTTTACAAAATGAATATTAAGTTTATAGTAAAATATTAAAAATGAAATACATTTATTAATTAATAATTAATAAATGTTAAAATATATACATTTAAACACTATTTAATATATTTAGGTAATATTTAAATTTAATTATAGTTAATAATAAAAACAAAAAGTTTAATAATAAGTTTAAATAATAATAATTTAAATTAATTATATTAATAATAATAATAATAAAGTAATTTTTTTTTTTACAAAATTATAATTTGATTAATGTAAAAATATTTCAATTTAAATGCTGTTTAATATAATATTTAAGCTATTTAAATGTAATAATATTTAGTAATAAAATAAAAAGTTTAATAATAAAAAATGTAAATTATAAATTATTAAATTAATAATAAAAAGTTAAATAAAAATATAAAATAAAAATGTGTTTTGCAATTTTTTATATTTTTTTTATAAATTAATAAATGTAATAATATTTAAATTTAAATACTATTTAATATATCTAAATGATATTTAAATTTTATTATATGTAATAATAAAAAACAAGTTTAAATGATAAATAATTATAATTAATAATAATTACAAAAATTATTTTAAATAAATATTTTACAAAATTATAATTTAATATATGTAATATTATTTACATTTAAATATTATTTAATATAATATTGAAACATTATTTAAATGTAATATTATTTAATAATAAAAAGTTTAATAACTAAAGAAAAGTTTAAATAATAAATACATTTTTCACTGTATTTTGAAATGTCCACAAATCAATATTATGCACGTTCATTATAATGATATACTGAATTATTGAGTATCAGCATATGTCTGCTGTCTGTCTGTATGTAAACCTTATGTGCGATTGATTAGGCTCACAGGAAGTGGGCGGTCTCAAGTCTCCAGGGCGTGGGCGGGGCCAGCGGTGTGTGATTGACGGGCTGTCAGAGAAGGCGTCAGTGGTGACAGAGCCGTGGGATAGGCTGCTGGAGATGGTGGGCGTGGTTGGCTCGCTCTGTGATTGGCAGGGAGAGAAAGGAAGCCGGTGAGGAGAATTATGATGGAATGATGTCTCAATAAATCAGCTCTCGTGTCTGTGTGTGTGTGTGTGTGTGTGTGTGTGTGTGTGTGTGTGTGTGTGTGTGTGTGTGTGTGTGTGTGTGTGTGTGTGTGTCTGTGTGTGTTGTGGTGCGGTGTGTGCATGTTTTGTGTGTGTCTGTATGTCTCTCTGTAAGTTGTCAGGTCCTTGTGTGTGTATTGTGTGTTGTGTTTGTATTATATGTGTGTGAATTGTATGCTTGTGCATATTGTGTACATGTGTGTGTGTGTTGTGTCTGCCTATGTTGTATGTATGCATGTGCATGCATTTGTGTCTGTGTGTTTGTGTGTGTGTGTGTGTGTGTGTGTGTGTGTGTGTGTGTGTGTGTGCATGTTTTGTGAATGTGTATGTTGTGTGTTGTGTGTGTGTGTGTGTGTGCATGTTGTCTGTTTTTTTTTCTTTGTGTATTGAATGTGAATGTATGTTCTGGTTGTGTTATATTGTGTGTGTTTGTTATTTGTTATTTTCTGTGTGTGTGTTGCATATGAGTGTGTGTGTGTATGTCATGTGATATATCTGTGTGTGTGTGTGTGTGTGTGTGTGTGTATATTGTGTTTGTGTGTGTTGTCTGTTATTTCTTTGTGTGTATTTGTGTATCTTTCTGTTTATATGTGTGTTTCTGTGTGTGTCACGGTATATATTGTGTGTTAGATATATATAAGTGTGTTTGTGTCTGTGTGTGAATGTTATATGTGCCTGTATGTATAAGTGTGTACATGTTGCATGTGTCTGTAATATGTATTATGCATGTATTAGAGTGTGAGTGTGTGTCTGTATGTATACTTATATGTGTGTGTTATATATGTCTGTATGTATATGTATATTTATATATATATGTGTGTGTGTGTGTTTCAGGTCATACGCAGAGCTCCTGCAGCGTGTGTCAGATCTCTGCAGGTTTTTATCAGCTGCAGACACAGAAGGTTTCTCTCGCTGCTGCAGACAGATCGTCAGCTGCTGCACACTGGTGCTGTTTCACTGCGCCTTCCACTACGTCTCTGCAGTACAGCCCTCACTGTTCCAGGGTACGTCTCTGTGTGTGTGTTTGTGTGTGTGTGTGTGTGTGTGTGTGTGTGTGTGGTCTCTGCAGTTCAGCCCTCACTGTTCCAGGGTCAGTTTCTGTGTGTGTGTGTGGTCTCTGCAGTTCAGCCCTCACTGTTCCAGGGTCAGTTTCTCTGTGTGTGTGGCTTCTCTGCTGTACATATATTTTTAAGGGAGCACAAATTAATGTGTACACTCACCGGCCACTTTATTAGGTACACCTTACTAGTACCGGGTTGGACCCACTTTTGCCTTCAGAACTGCTTTAATCCTTCATGGCGTAGATTCAACAAGCTACTGGAAATATTCCTCAGAGATTTTGCTCCATATTGTCATGATAGCATCACACAGTTGCTGCAGATTTGTCGGCTGCACATCCATGATGCCAATCTCCCGTTCCACCACATCCCAAAGGTGCTCTATTGGATTGAGCTCTGGGGACTGTGGAGGCCATTTGAGTACAGTGAACTCATCGTCATGTTCAAGAAACCAGTCTGAGATGATTGGCGCTTTATGACATGGTGCGTTATCCTGCTGGAAGTAGCCATCAGAAGATGGAGACACTGTGGTCATAAAGGGATGGACATGGTCAGCAACAATACTCAGGTAGGCTGTGGCGTTGACACCATGCTCAATTGGTACTAATGGACCCAAAGTGTGCCAAGAAAATCTCCCCCACACCATTACACCACCACCACCAGCCTGAACCGCTGATACAAGGCAGGATGATCCATGCTTTCATGTTGTTGAGGCCAAATTCTGAGCCGACCATCCGAATGTGGCAGCAGAAATGGAGACTCATCAGACCAGGCAACGTTTCTCCAATCTTCTCTTGTCCAGTTTTGGTGAGCCTGTGTGAATTGTAGCCTCAGTTTCCTGTTCTTAGCTGACAGGAGCGGCACCCGTTGTGGTCTTCTGCTGCTGTAGCCCATCCGCCTCAAGGTTGGACGTGTTGTGTGTTCAGAGATGCTCTTCTGCAGACCTCGGTTGTAACGAGTGCTTATTTGAGTTACTGTTGCCTTTCTATCAGCTGGAACCAGTCTGGCCATTCTCCTCTGACCTCTGGCATCAACAAGGCATTTGCGTCCACAGAACTGCCGCTCACTGGATATTTCCTCTTTGTCGGACCATTCTCTGTAAACCCCAGAGATGGTTGTGCGTGAAAATCCCAGTAGATCAGCAGTTTCTGAAATACTCAGAGCAGCCCGTCTGGCAGCAACAACCATGCCACGTTCAAAGTCACTTAAATCCCCTTTCTTCCCCATTCTGATGCTCGCTTTGAACTGCAGCAGATCGTCTTGACCATGTCTACATGCCTAAATGCATTGAGCTGCTGCCATGTGATTGTAAATTTGCGTTAACAAGCAGTTGGACAAGTGTACCTAATAAAGTGTCTGGTGAGTGTATGTGTGTATATATGTATATATTTATATCTAACTATAGATAAACATTTTCTCAAATATATGCATGCATGTGTGTATTTATTTAAGCATATATATATATAAACGTGTGTTCGTATCAGGCCACTCGACTCTGAGTTTGGGTCCGTGGGTTCTGCTCGAGGATCTGTCCAGTGTTTACGCTGATGTAGAAGTGGAGAGAAAACACACACACAAGAAGCGGAAACTGGCTGACGGACGAGAGAAGGCCATGGTGAGTCTCAGAGGCCAATCATAATAACGGCCTGTTCACACCAAGCACAATAACAATAAAGAGAACGGTGAAGATAGAGTTGTAAAAATGATTCAGTGTTAAACAGTAGTTAACAGTGTTTGTGTGTATACATGCATGTGTGTGTGCAGAGCTCTGATGATGAGGATGTGTTGGCCAAAGGCAGAGGGCGGCACATTGTGGTCAGTAAGTCGGAGATGTTGAACTGGGCTGAGACGTTGGATCACTTCCGCACGGCCAGAGAGAGCTGGGATCTGCTGCACTCACACCCGAGCCTGGAGGCCGGTCAGTCTGCAGTACACACTCCAGGGCAATCACACCCTACACCCTCAGTCACTATTCCCTACTCTAGCCCACTAATATACTCCACTTAAATGGATAGTTCAAATCTGAAAATTCGGTCATCCTATTCACCTCTCATAAAAAGTTTCTCTCTTCTGTTGAACACAAGGGAAGATACTTAGAAAAATGTTAGAAACCTGTAACCATTGACTTGTATAGTATTTGTTTATTGGTTGAAGTTTATGGTTACAGGTCTCTAACATAGTTCTACTTGCCCTACTACTGTGTCCCTTCTAGACTTTACCATAATTTGTTCAGAAAGTTACACTGATAGAGGTACACTGTGGTCAAATGCTGAAATTCATGCATCGGCATGCAAACTCTAACAGTGCATTATGGGTATTTTATAGCCATTAAGTGCACATGGGTTGTTCACTCATTATTGCAGTGCATTGCGGGATTGATTGAGTGCACTTCAGAACATCCACTATGGTTTTGGACACCACTCGAAATGGTTGATTCCTCAGTAGTGCACTATGCTTCCTATTCACTTTGAATGGGTGACGTCAGGCGTTGCCGAACTGCATTGTGGATCCGTCGGCGCCGCTTCAGAGGCGTTGCTCGCTGCAGAAGTTGGGACTTGCTCAACTTTTCAAGCGCCGACGGAAGCGTCAGCCAATCAGATCGCTGTATGCAAATGCACTCAGACAGTGACCTATTGCTGACTAATTTCATTGGCTGACGCTGCTATGACAATCGCGTCAGCCCCATCTTCAGACACGCCCTCTGTCAAGCGTTGACGCTGAAGCCCCGTGTGAACGGGCCGTAAATGACACCCTGAGCGAACCACCCCATATACCCCCCCACCCCACTTAAATTGTTAGATTTATTTTTCAATAAATATAACAATTTATTTATATTTATTCTAAATAAATACAATTATTATTAATATTATTATACAATTATTATTCTAAATAAATAACAGAAATCAATCCTAAATGTTACTGCAAAACAATGCAACAACTGGAGTGATACGCTAAGATGACTTAAGAAATCTTTTGCATGAATATTAGTTATGACAATTCTAAAGAATACAAAAATAAATATGTTTTATAGAATTATCTGTTGTCTTAGACCCGACTCATGGCCGAGAATTAATGTTTTGAAGTCTTAGCTACCTCAGCTACCGCAGAGGATTGCGATGCCGGCTCAGCATCGTGATGTCTATCGGCCATCGGCGATGGACGATGGCATCATCTATCGACCCAACCCTAATTTCAGATACAGCCCACATCTGC
This sequence comes from Danio kyathit, assembly GCA_903798195.1. Taxonomy (NCBI): domain Eukaryota; kingdom Metazoa; phylum Chordata; class Actinopteri; order Cypriniformes; family Danionidae; genus Danio; species Danio kyathit. The sequence goes on from LR812532.1 coordinate 1,099,764, forward strand.
ACACATTAAACACCAGGACACACACACACACACACACACACACACACACACACATACACACACACACACACACACACTGATCGTGATTATTAAACTGTGTGTTGTTGTTTTATTCCAGAGTTTGCGAAGATCTGCTCAGCGTGGAAAACTGAGATGTGGTTGTGGTTTCGCATTTTCCTCACAGATATGATCATTTATCAGGTATGAATCGGGTTTGAGGATTTATCGAATCATTAATTGATTGACTAGTAATTAAAGCACATAACATTAATACAACAATATTTTAAGATTGTTTTATAACATTGATAGTAAAAGCATTGTAAGAACATTATTATAATGTGGATGAAATGTTCTAATAATGTTCTGAGGACATTAATATAACAGAATGATATGCTAATGCTTTTTTCACTTTTGCTAATGCTTCTTACCGAGGGAGAGATGGTCACTAGTGGGCATATTGTGGGGTATTTTTTATAATAGGTACCCTTTAATGTAAGAAAATGCCTATGGTTTCAGTTTCTGTTGTGTAGGATAAACCTGATTCACTTTGTTTTCATTATGAAGACGTCTTGCTGCTGACGTGGCTTTAAAAAATACAAACTGTCTGTCTGTCTGTCTTTCTTTCTTTCATTTCCAGGGTCAGTACCGTAAGGCTTTGTCCAGTCTGGCTCTGATGTCGTCACTGCAGCTCCAGCAGAACCAGAACCAGAACTCCCTGCAGACCAGCTCCAGCCTGGAGAACCACAGAGCTGTCATTCAGCAGGCCTCGTGTCACTATGCCCTGGGGGAGTACAGGGTAACACATAGACTCAATAACGTCACACACCCAAAGACAGAGAGACAGACACAATAACACAAACACACATCACACACACACACACACACACTAATGGTCTTGTGTTCTTCAGCTAGCTTGTGAGAAACTGCTGGAGGCCGTCGGTGGTTTGATGCCACAGAATCAAGAGTTTGTGAAGAGCAACGACGAGCAGCGCAAACCCCGCAGCAAGACCAGGAGAGGTGAGAAATAAGGCATAATCAAGATATGGCTTTGTTTGTTGTGAATATACCCCCTCTAGTGGACAAAATGACATACTGTGCCTTAAGCACTGTTAGTATTAGTATTAAAAACAAGGAAAATGACAAATGCTTATAATAACTACATCTGGCAACACAAATAAACAGAGGCTGCAGCAGCGCCCTCTAGAGCTCAGAGACATGTATTTATTCCACAGCATGATTATAAATACGTTTTCATTCATAGAATTTCAGGTTTATTTTTGAAAATAAATACATCATCGAAATACGCCTTTGTTTGTTGTGAATAAACACCCTCTAGTGGAGTAAATTACACACTGCGCCTTTAACACTATCAGTATTAGTATTAAAATCCAATACTATACTAGGAATCATCATGATTTCAGCAGGAGACCCGAACTCCCATGATTCCACACTCAGTCACAGAGTCAGCAAAATACACCTTTGTTTGTTGTGAATACACGCCCTCTAGTGGAGAAAATTACATATCGTACCTTTAACACTGTCAGTATTAGTATTAAAACATGAATGACACTGTTATGAGAACTAGATTTGGCAACACAGAAAAACAAGCTGCAACAGCTCCCTCTAGAGCTCAGAGACATGAATTTATTCTATGACATGATTTTAAATAAGTTTTTATTCATAGAATGTCAAAGGTAATTTTTAAATATGAAATACATCATCAAGATATGCCTTTGTTTGTTGTAAATAAATGCTCTTTAGTAGATAAAATTACATACTGCGCCTTTAACACTGTCAGTATTAGTATAAAAAAAGTCCAATTACAAATGCTTATAATATCTACATCTGGCAACTCAGAAGAATAGGCTGCAACAGCGCCCTCTAGAGCTCAGGGTCCAGCAAAATATGCCTTTGTTTGTTGTGAATAAACACCCTCTAGTGGACAATATTACATACTGCGCCTTTAGCGTTGTCAGTATTAGTATTAAAAACATGTCGAATGACGCTTATAATATCTACATCTGGAAACACAGAAGAACAGGCTGTAGCAGCACCCTCTAGAGCTCAGGGACATGACTATAAGTGCATCATCAAAATACGTCTTTGTTTGTTGTGAATACACACCCTCTAGTGGACAAATGACATACTGCGCTTTTAACACTGTTAGTATTGGTATTAAAATCAAGTTTAATGACAAACGCTTGTAATAACTACATCTGGCAACACAGATAAACAGAGGCTGTAGCAGCGCCCTCTAGAGCTCAGGGATATGACTATAAGTGCATCATCAAAATACGTCTTTGTTTGTTGTGAATGCTCACCCTCCAGTGGACAAATGACATACTGCGCCTTTAACACTGTCAGTGTTAGTATTAAAAACATGAATGACTCTCTTATAATAACTAGATTTGGCAACACAGAAAAACAAGCTGCAACAGCTCCCTCTAGAGCTCAGAGACATGAATTTATTCTATGACATGATTTTAAATAAGTTTTTATTCATAGAATGTCAAAGGTAATTTTTAAATATAAAATACATCATCAAAATATGCCTTTGTTTGTTGTGAATACACGACCTCTAGTGGACAAAATGACATACCTTGCGTTTAACACTGTCAGTATTAGTATTAAAAAAAAGTCCAATTACAAATGCTTATAATATCTACATCTGGCAACTCAGAATAATAGGCTGCAACAGCGCCCTCTAGAGCTCAGGGACATGACTATAAGTGCATCATCAAAATACGTCTTTGTTTGTTGTGAAAACACACCCTCTAGTGGACAAATGACATACTGTGCCTTCAACACTGTTAGTATTGGTATTAAAATAAGTTTAATGACAAACGCTTGTAATAACTACATCTGGCAACACAGATATCAGAGGCTGCAGCAGCGCCCTCTAGAGCTCAGTGACCAGCAAAATACGCCTCTGTTTGTTGTGAATACACACCCTCTAGTGGACAATATGACATACTGCGCCTTCTTTAATATTCATTAGCTATTGGTTATTTACCTTAGCAGGGATATGTTAATCACTCTCTCTCTCCTCTGTTGCTAGGTAATGACCTGAGGCTCGTCCCCTGCACCAGTAAATCCATCCTCCCCTTCTGTCTTCAGCTCATGCTGGCGTGTTTTAAAGTAACGTTTCACCTCACACATGTGTTCATTTGACTTCTTTTACTCCAGGATAAGTTTATAATGTGTGTGTGCATGTGTTTCTCTCAAAGCTGAGGGCTTTCACGGACAACAGGGACGACCTGGCTCTCGGTCATGTGATCGTGCTGCTGCAGTTTGATTGGCCGCAGGGTGAGAGTCTCTTCCTGAAGGCGGTGGATAAGATCTGTCAGCAGGGCAGCTTCCAGTACGAGAACTTCTTCAACTACGTCACCAGTATCCTTCAAATCTGTGTCGGGAAACCAAATATATTCATCATTTTCCTCACATGACTATTGCAGAAACACTTTGATTGACTTTCTCCCTTTGGACGTGTCATCAGAGGGGGAAAGCCCCGCCCACTAGCGCTCATCTCTCCCTCATTAGCATAATCAGCAGTCCTGAGTGAGAAGCAGCCGTCTGTCCATTAGCCATTAGAGTGTTTGAGCTGCTGAAGATAATGTCAGCATAGACTAAGAGGATTATAGATGTGGAGTTTTAGATGTGAGGAGTATAATAATATAGTATATAGAAATAATTACACTTCTTTGTACCAGAAGATGCATAGGACACTACCATAGTTTGCACACAGCATCATGGCGTGTAGGTAAAAGCGGGATAATTTTGTACGTCAGGAGCCTCCTGATGTTTTAGAATTTATTTATAATGAATATATAATCATGCAAACATTAGCTCTTAACCAGATTCCTCCGCCAGACATCGACATGCTGGAAGAGTTTGCGTACCTGCGCACCACTGAAGGGGGGCGTGTCCAGCTGGAGCTACTACCCAATCAGGGGATGCTAATCAAGTAAGTCCCGCCCCCATCAGCAGCCCGTGGAGAAGTGATCATCTACGGTCTCTCCCTCCTTTCCTCCTTTCTTTCTCTCCTTTTCTGTTGGACACGATGAAGAAAAGCTGCGGTTTTAGTTTTAGATGAGTGACTATAAGCTGGTTTGCTTAATGCATTTTCCTTACCCTGCTTTCTGATTGGCTCATTAGTGCTCCGGACGCTTCTCAAAGCTCTCAGCTGGCATTTCTGAAGGGTTTTATCATGGGCTTTCTCTGTTATTGTGTCGTTTAATTTAAAAGGAAGCACTTTGTGATGTTGAATCAAGTGCGCCGCTTTAAAAATACTCCGCAAGTTTATTATAATTGACCCAGTAATATAAAGCTAGCATAAATAAAGCATCATAAATCTAGTATAAAAAATTAAATGAAGCAATAACTGATGCTGTAACAGTACTACTTCCTATATGATTCCCTTATTCTGGGAATTTGTTGTAGTTTTTTTTAATATAAGCCAAAATAAGAAAAACAAAATGTTGTAGGGCTGGGCGATTTTTATTTATTTATTTTTTTTATTTTTTATTTATTTTTTTTATTTGTTTTTTATTTATTTTTTTTTTCGATTAATTCTAATTTACGTTTTAAGACGATTTATTTTTTTATAAAATCGAGGAATCGCGATTTTTTTAAATAAAAATATTAAAGCAGCTTTTCCACTATCGTGCCAAACCGTTCTAAACTGTTAGAAAACCGTGCTGAATTGTGCTGATAGACTCTGTGTGTTGACGTCGCGGCTCTGTTGATGAGCTACAGCAGCTGGCTCAGCGCAAGCTCGCTACCCCGAAAGTTTAAATCCAGCTTAACACTCAGGGCCGGCGCGTCCATAGAGGCGACCTAGGCAGAATAGTGAGCGAGAACCCCCTGGTGCTCACTTTTATCCGCGACACCCACCCGCTCCCGGTCCTCTTTCATCCGCAAACCGGTAAGTTTCTATTTCACTTTCGGGTTGAGGGCTGCGTGATTGCTGTTCGCCTAGAGCGCCAGTTCAGCTTGCTCCGGCCCTGATTACACTATATACATTACACAAAATAATAAAATAGGCTAAAAGTTTTATTCGTGGCTAGAGCTTAATTAATTTGATTGACATGTAGGCAATGAGACCTTTACTTCGCCTGACTGAGCGTGAGTTTATTGCATGCTGCGCTGTATTGGGTAGCACAGATTAGATTAGATTAGATTAGATTCAACTTTATTGTCATTACACATGTACAAGTACAAGGAAATGAAATGCAGTTTAGGTCTAACCAGGAGTGCAATAGCAGCAAGTGCAGGATACAGGTATAAGTTATAAAGTGCAGTTATAGAAAAACTATGGTGATATTTACAAATGGATGTACTATGAACATTATATACAGGTTGTGTTAGCTATGAACAGAGATTTACAATAGATGGATATATGTACAGGTTGCTATTAATAATCAGAAGTGTGCAGATATATAAACATGTGCATGTGAAGTGTGCAGATATATAAACATAATTACAAATGTATATGTACAGTGGGTGTGTACATAATTACAAATGTACATGGGTATGTACAGTTAGAATAAATGAATCAGTGCAATATCAGATCCCTCTGATCCGGGTGAGAACTTTACCAGTGACTACATGCTCTGCTGAAAGCCTTTTTTTTCTGCTGCGCATCGAATCAACAACGAATCAACAACAACATATATCCATGAAACACAAACTTGCAGACTCTTTGAACAACGAGGAAATAATTGCACCTAATTCAAAGCCCAGATGTCTGGTTTTGTATTTTATACCCGCGCACCACCTGAAGGACGGTTACGGCGTGTTGTGAATGTCGGCTGTCACCGCAGAAAGTCAAATCTTTCTTTAATTTGGACTTTTGCTTGAAAGCTTTACGGAGTGGCACAGTAGCTGTCCAAGGTACTGCAGCTATGAATTAAATCATAACCCATATATGCACCAATAAACAAGTCAAATGAATGAATAAATAAAATAAATATGGATTCTTAAATGTCGGTATTGTTTTTACTCCAAAAAAAATATCAATACGTTTTGACAAATGTTTTATAAAAATAAATTGAGCAATTTCCAACATTTCAGCTATAGGCTGTTATAGGATTCAGTTAAATATAAGATAGACATTTAAATATAGATAGATATGTAACAGGTTTCTGTGGGGTTTTCTGTTGTTCACGGTGATCTTTAATATATACTGGGTGGTGTAGCTACGCACAAATATTTTCTAAATCAAGCAGGAATTTGTCTATAGGAATGTAATAGGGTACATCTTGTTGACCAATTTATGTATGTATGCCCATTAAAAATACATGTTACTTAACCAGATGCTTTTTCAAGTTATAAAGAGATTGGTACTTCAGTCATGTTGCTGTAATGTTTTAAGTTGACTATAGTTACACAGTAAAAAACAAAATCGAAATCGTGAATCGTCAAACTTTATGAAAAAATCTAGATTTTTTTTTGTGCCATATCGCCCAGCCCTATAGGGCTGTTTATATTTCATATACAGACAATATTCAGTACAATATTATTAGGTTTTATCTTCAGAAATATGAACTGTTAGTTAAAGTAAAAATATAATATAAAGTAACAGGAATATTGACTCTTACATTTATTTAAATCAAGACTCAAAACTCGAGTTTTCTTTTAATACTTAATTGTGTGTCTGCACTAATTGCGTATACTTTTATATTCTTCTTCTTTTTCTTGTTTTTATTATACAGTGTCCTTGAGTTGCCAGAAAGACGGCTTTAAATAAAATCTATTATTATTATTAAGATGAGACTTTGAGCTGCATTCGAATGAAATGATGACCTCATAGTGCTGACTGACCAATCACAATCCGGCTCTTCATAGTGCTGCAGTTGTCAGTCAGTTGCTCAGGCGTTTGCGGGAGTAAATAGTATATACCAGTGGTGGGCAAACTTTTTAGACCCGAGGGCCACATCAAGTTTTGCAAACCAAGTGAAGGGCCACATGTCAAATCCTTCACAAAATACCTTTTATTTATAGTGGCAGTACGCATGGAATAATATGTAATATCGGACAGAATCATGTCACATTAATACAAAACCGATTATGTTAATAATAGTTATAATTGAGTCAAATTTACAAGTCAAATTAATTTGCACTGCTATTTATATTTTATATTAGTAGTTTACTATTCAGTCAAATTTACATTAATCTACTTTGCACTGCTTTTAGAATATACAGATCAATCATCATAAAACTTGATGAAACCACAAATCTTTGATAAAAGAACTTTTTAAAGTAGATGTATGCATGGAAAATATATTCTATGACAAAAATTGACACATTTAACCAGCAATTATTATACAATTTGAGTCAAATTCACAACAATCTTATTTGAGCTTGTATTAATATGCTCATATCAATCATAAAACTATGAGATAAAACGGAAGAAGAATCTGAGGGCGTACTCACACTATGTACAGTTGCATTAAAGAAGCGCTCTCGCAAAAAAAAAAAAAGAAGCGCATTTTGCGTGAAAGTGCATTTTAATATCCGAGAGTGTGTTCTAATTCTACTGGTTGCGCTAACTGTACCGTGTGCAATACTGCCACCAAATGGCGTTCACTTGTATTGCATCATTAATTTACTAGTTCTAAAACCAAACCATTACTCAGAAGCAGCATTTTAAAAACTCCCTCGCGGGCCGGATGAAAGTGTTCAGCGGGCCGCATCTGGCCCGCGGGCCGTAGTTTGCCCACCTCTGGTATATACAGTTGAAGTCAGAATTATTCACCCCCCTTTGAATTTTTTTCTTCGTTTTAAATATTTCCCAAATGATGTTTAACAGAGCAAGGAAATTTTCACAGTATGTCTGATAATATTTTTTCTTCTGGAGAAAGTCTTATTTGTTTTATTCCGGCTAGAATAAAAGCAGTTTTAAATTTTTTAAACACTATTTTAAGGTCAATATTATTAGCCCCTTTAAGCAAATTTGTTTATTTAACCTAGTTAAGCCTTTAAATGTCACTTTAAGCTGTATAGAAGTGTCTTGAAGAATATCTAGTCTAATATTATTTACTGTCATCATGACAAAGAGAAAATAAATCAGTTATTAGAGATGAGTTATTAAAACTATTATGATTAGAAATGTGCTGAAAAAATCTGCTCTCCGTTAAACAGGAATTAAGGAAAAAATAAATCAGGGGGGCGAATAATCAGACTTCAACTGTATATATATATATATATTATCAAGTAGTTGTATTTTGGGAGTAAATCCTGCTGGCGGAGCGAGGATGAGTTCAGGCCTGTCACTGGAGCTGCTGATTGAATGGTGTTTGCTGTCCGTAGGAACCCTAGCCCCGCCCTGGGGGTGGAGCTAAACACCCTGCTGCTGCCAGGGGCTCAGAAGGCTGACAGGTATCCCGCCCCCATCATCGAAACCCCGCCCCTAATCCCCCCAGACTCCTCCCAGCCTGCTCATGCGTTTACATTCTCCTCCTTTTATTTCTTTTCACTGCGTTTTCATTCCGTTCAAGCATTTTCATTTTGCAAGATTGTGTTGGTGTTGTCGTTTACGTTGTGTTGTACTCAAACAAAGAATGTTTGTTTCATTCAATTGCAGAGTTTTACATGTATGAGTGAGTGAACCTCACAGAAAATATCAAGAGATGTCTGGTTCATGTGTCACTGAATCTCAGAATTGAAAGAGAATTGTGCATTAATGAATGCGGTTTTTGCATAGAGAAAAGTTTGCTTCATTTAGCTATATATAAACATGAGAAAATATTTTGTGCATATTATAGAATGAGGTTTTAATCAGATATATAGACAGATAGACAGACAGACAGATGGACATATATAGACATTAAAATGAAAACACATTTAATGTAAATGTTTTATAATGCAAAATGCATATTTAAATTTTAATTTGAATATAAACATATTTAATAAAGAACAAGTGCAAGGATACACCATCTCTCGTTAACTACATATCTACAATTTAAATGAGATGTTTTTAGTGTTATAGTAAGGGGATTGTATGTGCATAACAATGTTAGAAATTAACAAAAAGGTATAATAATAATCATCTTCATGTAAAAAACTCGAATGTCCTCCAAAATCAGCCTATTTTTTATAATGCAAAATATACATTCAATTTTTAAATTGACACATTTTTATTATAATTTTACGTATTTTATGATGAACAAGTGCAAGGATACACCATGCCTTGTTAACATTTACAACATCAGCTGTGCAAATATATAATATAAATAAAAAAAGAAAAATTCATGTTATAGAATAATGTGCATAACAATGTAAAATATAAAAAACAGCATTTAAAAAGGTCTTAAAATTAAAAAGAAAATAAATGTCCTCCAAAATCAGCCTATTTTTTATAAAGCAATATATACTTTTTTTTAAAAATTTGTAAAAAAAATAAAAACTTTATTTTTGTCAATTTGTAATTGTTACCATATATTTTGTGAAGAAAAATAAACATTTACAGAGTTAATGTTCATTAACTCTTTATTAAATTCAATTTGTTAAATGAAAAATGCTTGGTTTTATTAAATTAAAAAAGAATGGCTAAAAATGATGAATAAAAATAATGAAATGAATGAAAAATCTGCATTTAATATTTAATTTGGCATATACAGTTGAAGTCATAATTATTAAACCCCCTTTGAATTTTTTAAATATTTTTTAAATATTTCCCAAATGATGTTTAACAGAGCAAGGAAATTTTCACAGTATGTCTGATAATATTTTTTCTTCTGGAGAAAGTCTGATTTGTTTTATTTCGGCTAGAATAAAAGCAGTTTTTAATATTTTAAAACCCATTTTAAGGTCAATATTATTAGCCCCTTTAAGCTATATATTTTTTCAATAGTCTACAGAACAAACCATCATTATACAATAACTTGCCTAATTACCCTAACCTGCCTAGTTAACCTAATTAACCTAGTGAAGCCTTTAAATGTCACTTTAAGCTGTATAGAAGTGTCTTGAAGAATATCTAGTCTAATATTATTTACTGTCATCATGACAAAGAGAAAATAAATCAGTTATTAGAGATGAGTTAATAAACTATTATGATTAGAAATGTGCTGAGAAAATCTGCTCTCTGTTAAACAGAAATTGGGGAAAAAAATAAACAGGGGGGCGAATAATTTAGGGGGGGCTAATAATTCTGACTTCAACTGTAAAATGAGCCAGACTTTTATTTTGTGAAGTTCACCACAGGTGTTTTATTTTCCACAGTAATCGTGTGTGTGTGTGTGTGTGTGTGTGTGTGTGTGTGTGTGTGTGTGTGTGTGTGTGTGTGTGTGTGTGTATGTGTGTGTGTGTGTTTTATTGGATGAGATGTGGAGAAACTGCTGTTTTGAAAAGGTTTTGTTTCTTGTATGAATTCTGCATCAACGTTTCTGTTCACTAACCATTATTGTCCGCTCATTTTTCTCGATCTCTGCATGTGTTTATTTTATAGGCATCACACTGTGACCCGAGGAATCACTAAAGGTGTGAAGGAGGATTTCCGGCTGGCGATGGAGCGTCAGGTGTCGCGCTGCGGAGAAAATCTGCTCGTGGTTCTGCACCGTTTCTGCATTAATGAGAAGATCATCCTCATCCAGTCTTTACCCTGAGTAACCTCATAAGTGTGTGTCAGATCGGCTTTATTTAAGACGTTACTGACACCATGAACCAAAACTTGTTTAGGACTTTATTTAGCAAAATTTAGATGCAGATTACACCATTTTTCTCTTTGCACCATTGTAAAATATGTCATGAACTAGACTGTTTTTGTGTAAAATAATAATGTTTTGTTGGCAGCTCGTGATGAATAAAACTGTGTTTTTGTAAGTTTGCGTGTTAAGTTTTGTTTGTATGAACGCTTTGCTCTGGTCTCTATTTCAGGACATCTACAGTTAAAATCAGAATTATTCACCCTCCTGTCAGTTTTCTTTTAAATATTTCCCAAATGATGTTGAACAGATTCAGGAATTTTTCACAGTATTTCCTATAATATGTTTTCTTCTGATGAAAGTCTTATTTGTTTTATTTCGGCTAGAATAAAAGCAGTTTTTAATGTTTTTAAGGTCAATATTATTCGCCCCCTTCAGCAATATTAGTTTTGGATTGTCTCCAGAACAAACCACTGTTATACAATGACTTGCCTAATTACCCTAACTTTACCCTAATTACCCTAGTGAAGCCTTTAAATGTCACTTTAAGCTGTATTGAAGTGTCTTGAAGAATATCGAGTCTAATATTATTTACTGTCATCATGGCAAAGATAAAAGAAATCAGTTATTAGAGATGAGTTATTAAAACTATTATGATTATAAATGTGTAAAATAATCTGCTCTCTGTTAAACAGGAATTGGGGGAAAAAAAATAAACAGGGTTGGTAATAATTCTGACTTCAACTATTGATTATATCAGCTCATGTCTGAGGCATAATTGAGAATAATCTTCTGTTTAGTTATACAGTTGATTAATTAATAATAATTATTATTATTATTAATCAACTGTATAACTAAACAGAAGATTATTCTCAATTATGCCTCAGACATGAGCTGATATAATCAATAGTTCAGTATATTGTGATGATGATTGTGCACAATATGGATATTGTGGGCACTTTATTTAAATATTTTATTATTTAAACTTTTAGATAGTATTTAAGTATATTCAGATTGTTGTGTTAGTGGTTGTTCATCACATCACCAAATGACTGAAGACTTAATAGACTATTTTCAAACATAACCTTTTTAAAGTTAATTGTTAGTCACTTTGGACAAAAGCGTCTACCAATTGTCCAAATGTAATCTGAAATATTTATAAATATACACATTTGAAGTCAGTATTATTAGCCCCCCTGTTTATTTTTTCCCCAATTTCTGTTTAACAGAGAGCAGATTATTTCAGCACATTTCTAATCATAATAGTTTTAATAGCTCATCTCTAATAACTGATTTATTTTATCTTTGCCATGATGACAGTAAATAATATTAGACTAGATATTCTTCAAGACACTTCTATACAGCTTAAAGTGACATTTAAAGGCTTAACTAGGTTAATTAGGCAGGTTAGGGTAATTAGGCAAGTTAGGGGAATTAGGCAAGTTATTGTATAATGATGGTTTGTTCTGTAGACTATTGAAAAAATATAGCTTAAAGGGGCTAATAATATTAACCTTAAAATGGCTTTAAAAAAATTAAAAACTGCTTTTATTCTAGCCGAAATAAAACAAATAAGACTTTCTCCAGAAGAAAAAATATTATCAGACATACTGTGAACATTTCCTTGCTCTGTTAAACATCATTTGGGAAATATTTAAAAAAGAATAAGAAAATCAAAGGGGGGTGAATAATTCTGACCTCAACTGTATACAGTGCTCAGCATATATGAGTTCACCCCTCACAAATCTCTCTTTTAAATTAACATGTTTATTAGGAAGCTCTACAATATTATATGTGTGCGTATACATTAGATTAGTCAGTGCTGAAGCCATATCTGGAGTTAATAACTTACAATAACAGTCCAAAAACTAATACAGCCAAATTTATATGTTAGAGAAAAATATTAAATACAAATTTAAAAAAAAAGAGGAAAAATCAAGAGAAGTAAAAAAAATATACAATTTAGTTGAAATGTTGTAGGTTGTAATTTATTTTGCATGAATTTATTTGTATTTCCAAATTTATTTTAATTTCTAAAGATGCTTGGTGACTAAAATATTATGTTAATAAGTATATCTGTTTAATAAATCTGTTTTGTTTAAATGCACCAAAATACATTGAATATTCACTGAGAAATGGAGAAAAATGTACATTTTAAAATGGGCTGTACACAATTATGCTGAGCACTATATATATATATATATATATATATATATATATATATATATATATATATATATATATATATATATATATATATATATATATATATATTTATTTCTAGCTCCTTTTTCTTCATTGTTTTCATGTTATTATTATTTTAGTGCATTAAATATTTTGTGTGTAATAAAATATTACATTGCATCCTCAAAAAAAAAAATTAAATAAAGATAATCTCGTCTATGACATTGAAAATGTAGACTTTCGTTGGTTATCTCTGTACAGTTAGACTCTATTTGTCAACCACTTAATTTAACTACAGTCAATGTAATCACAACTACAAAAGCATTGAATAATCTCAGGCGACGTTAACGTCTAGTAATGCATGCAGATAAGATAAAAACCCACTTCTCTAAATATCTGTTTGACAATTTGAATCTAAGGAGCTGTTCACACGATCAAAAACAGGAGACATCATTATCATGTTAACAACACTAAAGGGTGTATATCCACATATACTTTTCAGTCAGCCAACCCAAGCGCTTCCAGTAAGTCTTTCTGTTACAAAATCACCATGTTTAAGGTCTGATTTCTTAAAAAAATCAGTGATCTTCACTGCCTGATAGATATACGATATAAAGTATGTCTCAGACCGGGCAAGAAGCACTGCATTAACTTACATTTTTTAATAAATTACATTTATTTTACCTCAGTATTTTCAATTGAGTTTCTGGGCTAGCCTGCTGCTACTGGCGGCACTAGCACTTACACGGTCTTTCATCTCGTTTTACGTTTAAACAACTAAATGAATGCTTAAGTCTGTTTAACTGGATGTATTTTATTTACATTACAACATTGATGCTGTAAAAGGAACCTTGTGAAATTTAAAATAGTCATATAAACCTTTACCGAAAGCTTATCTTTAGCTGAAAAACACTAGCTATGCATAAAGCGCATTAGTAAAACTCCTCTAATCACTCTTCTTCTCTGTCTGGTGTAACGGGAAGCTCAGCCTGAAGAGCTGCTCTTAGATTCGCCCAAAAGAGTTTCTGCTTGGCTCCCTCTTGTGGCCACTCCAGGTAAGTGCGTCTGGACATCATGGCCTTGAGCTGGTAGTATTTTGAGGGAATGAGATACAATGGCAGAGGCTCCAGAAGAATGAGAAGTATGCTGTCCATCCCTCGCGTTAGCTTCTGATGATTGGCGAAGTAGAGTTCATAGTGGCACCATTCGCTCTGGACGAAATGAGACGACAGCACGAAAACACACCTTCTGCTCTGCTCGATGCATCGGAGGATGTTTTGCACGATGGTTTTTCCCGGGATGAAATCCCGCTCATGGTGACACATGCGCAACCCAGAGTCGCCTTCAAGCTTGGGAAGAAATTGAGCTTTGACCCATTCTGCGTTTTTTTGGCTGTACGATACAAAGGCATGGAAGCGCAACCGTTCCATGTCCTCCTCTTTAATCTGCGAGGTTATAGAGTAATGCTTGGCGCGAGTCCACTTCCACATCATCCTGACGTACCATGGTATATCCAAACGATGGCACAGTAGGCTGACAGCAACAATTAAAGTGATTGTCGGGATTAGAATCGTGATGGCCAGAATCCATGCATTGCAGGAGATCTCAGGAAGGTAGAAGTCTTCCAATGTGGTGTTGCTCCAGGATTCTGGGTAACTGCATCTGTATCCGTCTGGCCAGTGTTTGAGAGTTAATCCAAAGGTTTTTATTCCCTGTGCATTGATTAGAGAGGCAAAATCACGCAATGCACAAGTGCAAATGAAAGGGTTGTGGCTTAAATCGAGATCTTGGAGATGTTGACAAGTTTTAAGGGATCCTGGTAAAGGCGAATGGATGGAGTTGGATCTTATTAGGAGCTTCTGTAGGTTTGGGAATGATTGGCAGGTAGGAAGATCCAGCAAGCGGTTGAATGTTAAGTCTATGGCTTTCAAGTTCTCTAAAATATGAATGTTTGCAGGAACTGTGGACACTCGGTTGTGCCGAAGGTTTAGGACTTGCACAGAATCAGGCAAACACTTGAAGACGTCTTCGTCGAATCCATTCAATGACAAGTCTACTTGAAGAACTTTGGGAGGCCAGAAACACTTGCCTTGTTTCTCCGAATAAGTAAGTGTGTTCTGACTGAGGTCGACGTATTGGAGCGAGTCCATGAGATTAAGTCTTGAAGTCAGTGGACTGAGATGCTTCATGTTGTTGCCCCTCAAAACCAGCCTTTTCAGGTTTATCAGTGTACTACATTCTCTCTCCGGATTAACCGAGAAGATTTTTTCTGTAAGGGCGCAATCAGACAAGTCCAACTCCTGGATTCTGCTGATCGTCCGAGGACAGGTCATAAAGATTATAGGACTTTCGGTTAAACTTAAGTTCCTTGTAGGCATGTTTATGAAGAAGTCATACAGCATTTTTTGGTCAAAGATGAATGTGGTTACTGATGCTCTCTTTGTAGAGAATGACTCCAGTATGTGGGTTGAGGATAGATTAACACCATCTATCATTTCTGTCATGGTAAGATCTGTGAAGGAAAGCTGCTGAATGGTTGACGATAATATCATGTTTACAGAACTTGTCAGAAATTCCCATGTGGTTTTCACATTGGAGATGTCCAATCGAACAGTGCGCATGAGTGCTCGACTGCGCATCTGCTGGACTACCTTCATCTTGCTGTCCACCTTAGTGAATTCAACCTCTTTAAAGCATGCAAAAACATCATTAGCGATAGCAATATCAACGTTAGTACTAGAAAGGACGACTATTGCCTTTTCTGCACGTACGTCATCTAAACTATTCCCCTCGTATGTCAACAATCCGTCAGCATTGATGAAGAGTGTTCTCAAGGTAAGATTGGAAATATGAGTAAAGTCTTGGATGCTGATTGATTTGGCGCTCAATCCCAACCACTGCAGGCGTTTTAGCATTGAAAACTCCCTTCCTAAAGTCATGACTGAAAACCAATTAGATGACAGGTCTAAAAACTCCAAACGTCCCAAATGAAGCAGATACAGCTGATCGGAAAGGTTATGGAGTCTGTTGTGGGACAAATCCAACATCTCCAAAGCTGGAGTAGATCTGAATGTGTCTCTGTCGATGTTTTCCAGGATATTCCAGGACAGATTGAGGAATCGCAGTCGTGGTGTTGTGTTGAAGTCTTTGCAGTTCAGTGACTGGATGTGGTTTAGTGACAGATCCAAGTCCTCGGTGGATGGTTTAAGGTCATCTGGGACTGAGGACAGATTCTGAGAGGAGTAATTGACTACGATCCTCTGAATGCCGAGGATGAGAGACGGATGGAAACATGTGAGATAAACAGACACCAACCACCAGCCTGAAGACCGCTTCATCTTTCTGAGATAATCTGAGAGAGAGAGAAACATATTTAGTCTCATTTCTCGTTTTCAGTCAAACGCACTCTTCACAGTTTTCACTTTTACTCTTACAGTCTCCAGCATTAGTTTGCATTGAGTTTTTTAAAATTTGCTCAACATTAAAAATAATTCAAATATAGGCTTTTGGGAATTACAGCACGTTTACGGAAATCAGTTTCAAACTAATATTACAACTACCATATATGATGATTAGTTTCACCTTGCTTAGACTGTGTTATCAAGTAGATATATAGTTTGGATAGATAGATACATAGAGAGACAGACAGATATATAGACAGATCGAAAGACAGACACATGTATAGATGGACAGATAGGCAGACTAACAGTTGAAAGCAGAAGTTTATTAATAAGGCACATAACCATTTACAAAAAAGTCAGATGTTAATGTGACTAAACTTTTCCTCTTTTAGCTAAGTCAGGATTATCACATGTGTTTCTGTTCTGCTTAACAGCAGAATAATGACAGAGATATTTCTTGAGAAATTGTTCTAACTTTTCTTGAAAGTCAAGTTTACATACAATAACCCAGGTAGCAAAGAATTCTGGCCCAGATTTTGCATAAAGCTGGCACAGCAGGCATTCGTCCGGCACTGGCATACAGCATGTGGGCCAAACATGGCCCAAGTTTGGCAGAGGTGGCACCGTCTTACAGGCAGCACTCAAGACTTGGGCCAGATATCAATAGTGGTATTTGGCCCAGATGTTAAAAATGTATATGTGGGCCACATATGTTTGGCCTATCTTGACCCACTTTTAAAATACATTTAAATTATTTTTGAGTAAAGAAAAATTCTATCAATCAGGTTGTTACAAGAAAAAGCACAGCCATAAAGCGAAATGCTTCATGGGTTTATAAAATTCATTGCAGTCGTGACACACCAACATATCTGGCCCAGTTCAGGCCCAGTTATGGCTTATTAACTTGGCTGAGACTTGGCCCAAATATGGTCCGTGTTTGCCTCTTGTATGGAAGCCAGACTTGGTCCAGTCATGTACCGTAATTCACTGCGGCATGTGGGCCAAGCAAATGCTGATGGTGTGGGCCAGATCTGGGCCAGAGAAATTTTGCTATGTGGGAAGATTATTATGCCTCTGAAAAAGCTCAGATGATGGTGTCAAGGAAGTTTCTGATTGGCTAATTGACAACATTTGAGTGAATCAAAGAGACAACTGTAGAAAACCTCAAACACACTGCTTCCTTGTGTGACAACATGGGAAAACCAACAAGCCAGAATCAACACAAGAGCCAGATTACAATTAGCTAAATTACACTGGGAAAAAGACTAATGTTTGGAGACATGTCCTGTGGTCTGATGGAGCTAAGATTGAACTGTTTGGCCATAGTGACCAGTGTTACATTTGGAGGACAAAGGGGAAAGCGTACAAGCCTAGGAACACCATCCCAACTGTGAAGTATGGGGGCGGCAGCATCATGTTGTGGGGCTGTTTTGCTGCAGGAGGGACTGGTCCACTTCACAGCATAGATGGCGTCATGAAGAAAGAACATTATGTAGAAATACTGAAGCAACATCTCAAGACATCAGCCAGGAAATTAAAACTTGGCCACAAATGGGTCTTCCAAACAGACCATGACCCTAAGCATACTGCCAAATTAGTTAACATGTGCTTTAAGGACAACAGAGTGAATGTTTTGGAGTGGCCATCACAAAGCCCTGCTCTCAATCCTATAGAAAATGTGTGGGCAGAGTTGAAAAAGCTTGTGCGAGCAAGACAGCCTACAAATCCAACTCAGTTACACCAATTCTGTCAGGAGGAATGGGCCAAAAGTCCTGCAAACTATTGTGAGAAGCTTGTGGAAGGAGACCCAAAACATTTGACCAAAGTTATACAGTTTAAAAGCAAAGCTAAAGAAATACCAAGGAAATGTGTGTAAACTTTTGACTGTCTAGAAAACAAATTCTTTCATTATTCTGGCATTAAATAGAACGACAGACAGATAGATAGATAGACAGACAGAAGTGTTATTTCTCTCACCCGTCCCTCCGTCCTCTCTCTTCGCAGGTCACATTATCTGTGTTGTGAAACTGTTGATCAGATTTAAATGCTGTTCCTGAACTTCTGCTTTTCTGCTGTTTCACTTCTGCAAAACTCCAACGTTTACTGCTTTATTTACTCTGACTGATGGAGCTTCACATGCAGAGATGACCTTACAGACACACAGCTCTCAGTCCATACACTGAAAACAATCATTTTACATTCCTCTAATCAATCTGCCTCCTATATTTAAATATACATATGCCAAAAAAACAACTCTTCAGTTCTTGACTGTTTTGCAGGAGTGTGCAGTACCGCTGTTGACCAGCAGAGGGTTTGTTTTCTGTGTAATGTTCATTAGTTACACAAACACTGCTGTACAACATTTACTTAACATTTAATCTGAGCTCTTCAATAGGGGAAATGCAGTATTTTTAGAGGAGTGATAATGTTGTTGTGGGAAACCGTAATATGAAGCGCTTTATTTACCTCAGACGCAGCAAATGATGTTAAACATTCACCAACATCCCGGAAAGCTGCTTCTAAGAGTGTGTGTTACTAAACAACCATGATATTTTATTTGAGCTTTAGCACTGTTATTGAGTTATTCAAGTCTTTTAAATGCCACATAGTTTGCAGATTGCATGCAGTGTGTGCTCAGTTAAAAAAAAAAAGGGTGTGTTTTCCAAAAAAGCATATTTTTAAAGGACAATTTTGAATACATTAAGTTTTTATCTGACATTTTCATGGCAATTAAGCACATTATTTTTGTAAATAGGTGTTTTTAATAAATATTCATATTGTGGATTTTAATTTTGTGTAAAACAAACAAAGTCAGTGCATGTGATATAATTACTGTAAGTAAAATTACCACTTTTTCCTGATATTTATTTTGTATATCTGAATAATTGTGCAGTTAATTATTATATTTCATGAGACATTAAGGGATTTATAAGCTTCCAACAACCACAAATACTACAAATATTTATGTTGAATATATTTTTGTCACTGGAGACTTGATGGCTCAGTGGTTAGCACTGTGGCCTCACAGCAAGAAAGTCGCTGTTTCAAGTCCCGGCTGGGTCAGTGTGTGTTTCTGTGTGGAGTTTGCATGTTCTCCCCGTGTTGGCGTGGGTTTCCTCCGGGTGCTCCGGTTTCCCCCACAAGTTTAAACACATGCGCTATAGGGGAATTGACATAGTGTATGACTGTGTG
This sequence comes from Danio kyathit, assembly GCA_903798195.1. Taxonomy (NCBI): domain Eukaryota; kingdom Metazoa; phylum Chordata; class Actinopteri; order Cypriniformes; family Danionidae; genus Danio; species Danio kyathit. The sequence goes on from LR812532.1 coordinate 1,119,187, forward strand.
TGTATGAATGTGAAAGTGAATGGGTGTTTCCCAGTACTGGGTTGCAGCTGGAAGGGCATCCGCTGTGTAAAACATATGCTGGAATAATTGGCGGTTCATTCCGCTGTGGCGACCCCTGATGAATAAAGGGACTAAGCTAAAGGAAAATGAATGATTTTAATTTTGTCAGTGTATGTGAATTACTGTAAGGCAATTATTTAACTAATTAACTAATTTTCCTAATATTTATTTAGCATATTTGAATAATTGTGCAGTTATTTATTATGTTTCATGAGATGTTAAGGGATTTATAAGCTTCCAACAACCACAAATGTGACATTTAATTACAAATATTTAACTTTTTCATTTCAAAATTGCAAAGGGAATTAAGCTATTCACTTATTTATTTACTTTATTTATTTATTTATTTATTTACATATTTTCATGGCATTTAAACACATTTTCTTTAATAGGTGTTTTAATAAATCTTTAAATTGTGAATTTTAATTTTGTTTTAAAAAATCAGTGTGATATAATTACTGTAAGGTAATTATTTAATTAATTACCTCTTTTTCTAATATTCATTTTGCATATTTGAATAATTGCACAGTTAATTATTATATTTAATGAGACATTAAGGGATTTATAAGCTTCCAACAACCACAAATGTGATATTTAATTACAAATATTTAAATATTTCTCTTGAATATATTCTGGTCACATTTCATGCCAAAATCACCCCCAAAATTGCAAAGGAAATCAAGCTTGTTTATTTAAAAAAAATATATATATATATATATATTTTTTACATATTTTCATGTCAATTAAGCACATTTTTTATTACAAGTTTTATTACATCTTTAAAATGTGAATTTTATTTTTGTGTAAAAAATCAACAAGATGCAATTTCTTTAAGGCGATTATTGAACTAGTTTAACTATTATATTTCCTGAGACTTTAAGGAATTTATAAGCTTTCAACAACCACAAATGTGACATTAATTACAAATATTAAAATATTTCTGTTTATGAATATATTCTGATCACATTTCACGCCAAAATCACCAACAAAATTGCAAAGTGAATCAAGCTATTGATTTATTTTGACATATTTTCATGGCAATTAAGCACATTTTCTTTAATATAGGTGTTTTATTAAATCTTTAAATTGTGAATTTTAATTTTGTTTTAAAAGTCTGTGTGATATAATTACTGTAAGGCAATTATTTAATTAATTACCTCTTTTTCTAATATTCATTTTGCATATTTGAATAATTGTTCAGTTAATTATTATATTTCATTTAAGCTTCCAACAACCACAAATGTGACATTAATTACAAATATCAAAATATTTCTGTTTATGAATATATTCTGGTCACATTTCACACCAAAATCACCCCCAAAATTGCAAAGTGAATCAAGCTATTCATTTATTTTGACATATTTTCATGGCAATTAAGCACATTTTCTTTAATATAGGTGTTTTATTAAATCTTTAAATTATGAGTTTTAATTTTGTGTAAAAATAATCTGTGTGATAAAATTACTGCAATGCAATTATTTAACTAATTAACTTTTTGTAATATTTATTTTCTATACTTGAATAATTGTGTAATCAATTAATATAATTAATATTTCATGAGACATTATGAGATTTATAAGCTTCCAACTACCAGAAATGTGACATTTAATTACAAATATTTTAATATTTCTGTTGAATATGTATTCTGGGTTCACAATTAATGCCAAAATCACCCTAAAAAAACTGACTCAAAGTATTAATTTTACTTATCTGACAAATGTATATATTATGCATATGACAATTAAACACATTCTGCCTCCTTTCCATAGTTTTTGTTTTTAATAAATGCAACATTTTAGCATGATGCAATCACTGTAAGGCAATTTCTGGTATACTTTATTTAAGGTAACACTTTATTTTAAGTAATTATTCATAATTACATGCAAATAACCCTAACCCACATGCTAATCCCAACCTAATATTAAGCACATGTAATAAATTAATATTGCACTTAATATTAGGACACCCTAAAACAAAATCAGACTTTCTAATGAGTAACGTTTTCATTCATTCATTTTCCTTTGACTTAGTCCCTTTATTAATCAGGGGTCGCCACAGCGGAATGAACCGCCAACTAGTCCAGCATATGTTTTATGCAGTGGATGCCCTTACAGCTGCAACCCAGTACTGGGGAAACACCCATAGACACTCCTTCACACACACACAATTTAGTTCATCAATTCCCCTAAAGCACATGTGTTTGGACTGTAGGTGAAACCGGAGCACCAGGAGGAAATGAACATGCAAACTCCACACAGAAACACCAACTGACCCAGCCGGGGCTCGAACCAGAGACCTTCTTGCTGTGAGGCCACAGTGCTAACCACTGAGCCACCGTGTGGCCCATGAATAATGTTTTAGTGCTTTTAATATTGCTCTATTTGCTATGAGACATTCATGGACTGTTTTCCCCCAGTATTTGTTGAGCGTTTCCAGTCATTCTCCCCTCCTGCTGTGTGTTCTGTATTGCTGGGTTGTTTTCCACAGATCATGGAGCTGTTTTTTGTTCTCCATCTGATCTGATCTAATCAAACCATCAGATGATGTTGTCCAAACACAATCAGGCTGTTTTACCGCAGTAAAAGCAGAATCAGCTGCTGAGACTCATTGAGTTTGAAGTGAAGCTTTATTGTTGTTTGTTGGTGTGCTGAGAGTACATGACGTCAGCTGGCAGCGCGCTAACCTCTTTATGTGGATATTGAAGCTGTTCTTCAGGAGTGACGGATGCGACTGATGATGGAGAGAGCGACTGATGCTTTACTGCGCTGTGCATTTAAATGAACAGATTTCTGTTATGGGGTGGTGCAGTGGTTAGCACTGTGGCCTCACAGCAAGAAGGTCACTGGTTCGAGTCCCGGCTGGGTCAGTTGGTGTTTCTGTGTGGAGTTTGCATGTTCTCCCCGTGTTGGCGTGGGTTTCCTCCGGGTGCTCCGGTTTCCCCTCACAGTCCAAACACATGCGCTGAATTGATGAACTAAATGGGCCGTAGTGTATGAGTGTAAATGAGTGTGTATGGGTGTTTCCCAGTACTGGGTTGCAGCTGGAAGGACATCTGCTTTGTAAAACATATGCTGGAATAGTTGGCGGTTCATTCCGCTGTGGCGACCCCTGATGAATAAAGGGACAATGAATATTTAAAAGATTTTAATTTATGCGTGATGTCACCTGTTTTCAAATGCCTTTGATACACATTCAAACTTAAATTTACAGTTGAAGACAAAATTCCAGGTGTGTGTGTGTGTGTGTGTGTGTGTGTGTGTGTGTGAGAGAGAGAGAGAGAGAGAGAGAGAGAGAGAGAGAGAGAGAGAATGTATATGTCTATGTGTGTGAGTGTGTTTTTGTGCATATTACTGTATGCATGTATTAGTGTGTGTGTGTTTGGGTCTGTCAGTATGTTTATGTGTGTGTGCATGCTACTGTCTGCATGTGTAAATGTGTGTTTGTCTGTAAATGTGTGTGTGTGTGTGTGTGTGTGTGTGTGTGTGTGTGTGTGTGTGTGTGAGAGTAATGTGTACTATATTTCTATGTGTACAGTATGTGCCTGTGTGAGTGCTTAAGTGTAAGTGTATGTGTGTGTATGTGCGTGTGTGTCTCTCTGTGTGTGTATATATATATATCTGTATGTATGTGTGTGTGTTTGTGTGTGTGTGTGTGTCTTTATGAGCATATGTGTGTATGTTTGTGTGTTTGTGTAAGTGTGTGTATGTATGTGTGTTTGTGTATGTAACGTCTGTGTGTGTCTCTGTGTGTGTATTTATATACAGTAGGTTATGTGTGCTTGTGTCTGCTAGTGTGTGTGTGTGTGTGAGAAAGAGTGCTTGTGTGTGTTTGTGTTACCGTATACATCTGTGTGTGTTTGTGTCTGTCCTTATGTTTGTATGTGTGCTTGTGTGCATCTGTGAGTGTGTTTGTTTGTGTGTGTGTCTGTATACTGTAGATCTATTTATGTGTGTTTGTGTGTGTTTATGTCTATATGTGTGTGTGTGTGTGTCTCTGTGTGTATTTATATGCTTCTGTGTGCGTGTGTGTGTGTATTTATGTTTTTTGTGTGTATTTGTGTATGTATGTGTGGTTGTGTATGTGAATGTCTGTATGAGTGTGTGTGTGTGTGTCTCCGAGTGTGTATTTATATGTGTGTTTGCGTCTGCCAGTGTGTGTTTGTATGTGTGTATGTATGTTTGTGTCTCTGAGTGTGTATTTATACGTGTGTTTGTATCTGCTAGTTTGTGTTTGTATGTGTGTGAGTAGTGTGTGTGTGTGTGTGTTTTTATATATGTGTGTGTGTGTGTGTCTCCTGTAAGTCATGAGCAGATCAGAGTTCATGTTAATCATTGACCTGCTCTCCGTCTTCCTGCTCTCTCAGATCTTCAGTGTGTTTCAGTCCGTCTGCACTCGTTTTCTCCTCCTCCTCTTCTTCTTCTTCAGACAGACCGATCATCAGTCCATCATGTCTTTCCTCTCCTCCGTCTCCTTCGCTCTTCTCCTGATCTCAGTGTGTCCAACAGAATCTCTTCTCCATGGTAAATCCTCCAGTGTGTGGCTGCAGCGCCTGAACGGGACGCACCAGCAGACGGGTGTGTTCCCCCGCGGGTTCCTCTGGGGCGTTGGCAGCTCTGCGTTCCCTACCGAGGGCTCTTGGGATGCAGACGGCAAGGGTGCATCAATATGGGACCACTTCACCCTTCAGTCTCCAGCAGGAGCGTCCAGCGACAGCTACATCCAGTGGGAGGAGGATCTGAAAGCGGTTCAGTTTCTAGGTGTAGATTTCTACTCCTTTTCTCTGTCGTGGCCTCGACTTTTCCCTGATCTGACTTCAAACCCTAATCCGGCTGGAGTGGAACACTACCGCAGGTTATTTAGGAAGCTGAAGGAGCTGAACGTGGAGCCTGTGGTGACTTTATTTCACTGGGATCTCCCGCAGGTCCTGCAGAATCATCTGGGAGGCTGGCTGAACTCCAGTATGGTCGATGTGTTTGCGGATTATGCTGACTTCTGCTTTCAGGCGTTTGGGGATGAGGTTCGATTCTGGATTACGATGCACAATCCGTTTTTGGTGGCGGTGCAGGGGTACGGGACGGGCGCTCACGCTCCGGGGGTGAAAGGAGATCGCGGTGACCCCTTCATCGCCGCACATAACCTCATCAGGGTGAGTCTGGGGTCAGAGGTCAGAGGTCAGGCTCATTTTTCAGATGGGGAATAATGCCGATTTTCATGCTTTCTCTAATGGAAGACACTGAGCAGGGTGTTAGGGGACATTTAGGTATTGATGAGACTCCAGCAGCTGTCAGATCAGTTGCAAATGTTGAAATATTTCTGTTGGATATATCCTGGTCACATTTCATCCCAAATTAAAATGAATAGCAGGCTCGAGTCCCAGGTGGGTCAGTTGGTGTTTCTGTTTGGAGTTTTTTTTTTAAATACTATATTTATAATAATTTTTTCGGGGTTTTCATCTTTATTAGATAGGACAGTAGAGAGAATTGACAGGAAAGCATGGGGAGCAGAGAGATGGGAAGGATCGGCATAGGACCGCGAGGCAGAATCAAACTCGGGTCGCCGTGAGCACCGGAGTGCATGTGTCGACTCACTAACCACTACACCACTGGCGCTGACTTTCTGTGTGGAGTTTGCATGTTCTCCCCGTGTTGGCGTGGGTTTCCTCCGGGTGCTCCGGTTTCCCCCACAGTCCAAACACATGCGCTATAGGGGAACAGATGAACTAAATTGGCCGTAGTGTATGAGTGTGTGTGTGAATGAGTGTGTTTGAGTACTGGGTTGGGTTGCGTCTGGAAGGGCATCCGCTGTGTAAAACATATGTTGGAATAGTTAGCGGTTCATTCCACTGTGGCAACCCCTGATAATTGAGTGAGTAAGCCGAATGAAAATGAATGAATGACTGATTTAAGTCGAGTTGACTATATAAACGTTGCTTTTGATTCAACTAAAAGCAACTAAAGCAAGATTTTTGTACAGTGCAGACTTGAATTACATTTTAAATGAAACATTTGTTCTTCAGTGTTTAGACTTTTAAAATGTTTTTTTAATATCTCAATAGTGAATTTAATTACAATTTGTTTATCAAAAATTCATTAGACACAATTTCTCTAATGCAATTATTTAAATTAAATATTTCAAATTAACTACTGGAAAGCACAGATGATCATAAATAATGTGTGTCATAAGCATGAAGCACACTCAGAATTGCAAAATGTTTTCCAGAAACATGTGTAGTTGATAGGTGTCTGGTGCATACCGACAGGAGAGAGAGAGTGTACCACTGGTGGTGTGTCAGATAATAATGGAAACAAATCAAAACACTTACATACAGCAGTCCTCTTTTGTTGTTTTAATGCTATGCATGCCAATTAAAGAGACTCAAAATCCCCCGCTAGTCTCTCACAGGACATAACTAGTCTCTTACTGGACATAACTAGTCTCCTACTGGACATAACTAGTCTCCTACTGGACATAACTAGACTGCTATATGACATAAATAGTCTCTCATAGGACATAACTAGTCTCCCACGGGACATAACTAGACTGCTACATGACATAAATAGTCTCTCATAGGACATAACTAGTCTCCTACGGGACATAACTAGACTGCTACATGACATAAATAGTCTCTCATAGGACATAACTAGTCTCCTACGGGACATAACTAGACTGCTACATGACATAAATAGTCTCTCATAGGACATAACTAGTCTCCTACGGGACATAACTAGACTGCTATATGACATAAATAGTCTCTCATAGGACATAACTAGTCTCCTACGGGACATAACTAGACTGCTATATGACATAAATAGTCTCTCATAGGACATAACTAGTCTCCTACAGGACATAACTAGTCTCTCATAGGACATACCTAGTCTCCTACTGGACATAACTAGACTGCTATATGACATAAATAGTCTCTCATAGGACATAACGTGTCTCCTACTGAACATAACTAGTCTCCCAAAGAACATAACTAGTGTCCCACTAGTCTTACACAGGACATTACTTGTCTCATACAGGGCATAACTAGTCTTTCACTAGTGTTACACAGGACATTACTAGTCTCCTACAGGACATAACTAGTCTTTTACTCGTCTTACACAGGACATTACTAGTCTCCTACAGGACATAACTAGTCTTTTACTAGTCTTACACAGGACATTACTAGTCTCCTACAGGACATAACTAGTCTTTTACTAGTCTTACACAGGACATTACTAGTCTCCTACAGGACATAACTAGTCTTTTACTAGTCTTACACAGGACATTACTAGTCTCCTACAGGACATAACTAGTCTTTTACTAGTCTTACACAGGACATTACTAGTCTCCCACTAGTGTTACACAGGACATTACTAGTCTCCTACAGGACATAACTAGTCTTTTACTCGTCTTACACAGGACATTACTAGTCTCCTACAGGACATAACTAGTCTTTTACTCGTCTTACACAGGACATTACTAGTCTCCTACAGGACATAACTAGTCTTTCACTAGTGTTACACAGGACATTACTAGTCTCCTACAGGACATAACTAGTCTTTCACTAGTGTTACACAGGACATTACTAGTCTCCTACAGGACATAACTAGTCTTTCACTAGTGTTACACAGGACATTACTAGTCTCCTACAGGCCATAACTAGTCTTTCACTAGTCTTACACAGGACATTACTAGTCTCCCACCAGTCTTACACAGGACATTACAAGTCTCCTACAGGACATAACTAGTCTTTCACTAGTCTTACACAGGACATTACTAGTCTCCCACTAGTCTTACACAGGACATTACAAGTCTCCTACAGGACATAACTAGTCTTTCACTAGTCTTACACAGGACATTACTAGTCTCCTACAGGACATAACTAGTCTTTCACTAGTCTTCCAAAGGACATAACTAGTGTCCCACTAGTCTTACATAGGACATTACTAGTCTCCTACAGGACATAACTAGTCTTTCACTAGTCTTGCACAGGACATTACTAGTCTCCCACTATTCTTACACAGGACATCACTAGTCTTCCAATGGACATAACTAGTGTCCCAATAGTCTTACACAGGACATTACTAGTCTCCTACAGGACATAACTAGTCTTTCACTAGTCTTACACAGGACATTTCTAGTCTCCCACTAGTCTTACACAGTACATTACACGTCTCCTACAGGACATAACTAGTCTTTCACTAGTCTTACACAGTACATTTATAGTCTCCCACTAGTCTTACACAGTACATTACACGTCTCCTACAGGACATTACTAGTCTCCCACTAGTCTTACACAGGACATTACTAGTCTCCTACAGGACATAACTAGTCTTTCACTAGTCTTCCAAAGGACATAACTAGTGTCCCACTAGTCTTACACAGGACATTACTAGTCTCCCACTAGTCTTACACAGGACATTACTAGTCTTCCAATGGACATAACTAGTGTCCCAATAGTCTTACACAGGACATTACTAGTCTCCTACAGGACATAACTAGTCTTTCACTAGTCTTACACAGGACATAACTAGTCTCCCACTAGTCTTACACAGGACATTACTAGTCTCTCAAAGGACATAACTAGTGTTCCACTAGTCTTGCACAGGACATTACTAGTCTCCTACAGGACATAACTAGTCTCCCACTAGTCTTACACTGGACATAACTAGTCTCCCACTAGTCTTACACAGGACATAACTAGTCTCCCACTAGTCTTACACTGGACATTACTAGTCTCCTACAGGACATAACTAGTCTTTCACTAGTCTTGCACAGGACATTACTAGTCTCCCACTAGTCTTACACAGGACATTACTAGTCTCCCACTAGTCTTACACAGGACATTACTAGTCTTCCAATGGACATAACTAGTGTCCCAATAGTCTTACAAAGGACATTACTAGTCTCCTACAGGACATAACTAGTCTTTCACTAGTCTTACACAGGACATAACTAGTCTCCCACTAGTCTTACACAGGACATTACTAGTCTCCTACAGGACATAACTAGTCTCCCACTATTCTTGCACAGGACATTACTCGTCTCCTACAGGACATAACTAGTCTTCCACTAGTCTTACACAGGACATTACTAGTCTCTCAAAGGACATAACTAGTGTTCCACTAGTCTTGCACAGGACATTACTAGTCTCCTACAGGACATTACTAGTCTCCCACTATTCTTGCACAGGACATTACTAGTCTCCTACAGGACATAACTAGTGTTCCACTAGTCTTGCACAGGACATTACTAGTCTCCTACAGGACATAACTAGTCTCCCACTAGTCTTGCACAGGACATTACTAGTCTCCTACAGGACATAACTAGTCTTCCACTAGTCTTACACAGGACATTACTAGTCTCTCAAAGGACATAACTAGTGTTCCACTAGTCTTGCACAGGACATTACTAGTCTTCTACAGGACATTACTAGTCTCCCACTATTCTTGCACAGGACATTACTAGTCTCCTACAGGACATAACTAGTGTTCCACTAGTCTTGCACAGGACATTACTAGTCTCCTACAGGACATTACTAGTCTCCCACTAGTCTTGCACAGGACATTACTAGTCTCCTACAGGACATAACTAGTCTCCCACTAGTCTTGCACAGGACATTACTAGTCTCCCAAAGGACATAACTAGTGTCCCACTAGTCTTGCACAGGACTTTACTAGTCACCAACAGGACATAACTAGTCTCTTACATACATATATGAATTCTCCTCTCTCTGTCTCCTCAGGCTCATGCTAAAGCGTATCACGTCTATGATAAACACTTTAGAGCTCGTCAGAACGGTAAAGTCTCCATCAGTCTGGGCTCTCACTGGGTGGAGCCTCTTCACGGCCAGGCCACGCCCACCAACCTGGAGCTCTGCCAGAAGTCCATGGAGGCTGTGATTGGCTGGTTCGCAGAGCCTATATATGGAAGTGGAGATTATCCAGAATCCCTGAAGGGCGCAAACCGAGGCGTGATCCCAGAATTCAGTGCGGCGGAGCGGCTCTGGGTGAAGGGGAGCGCAGATTTCTTCTCGGTGACGTTCGGGCCAGAGACGCTGCGTGTGAGCCGGGGACTGGCGCGGTTTGGCCAGACGGTGGCGCTGGAGCTCAGGAGTGTGCTGGTTTGGGTTCAGCAGATGTATGGGGATCCACTGGTGCTGGTGGCCGAGAGCGGCTGGTTCTCTGATGCTTCTGTCGGGGTCGAGGACACACTCGCCATCTACCTCAACAAGAGATTCATCCTACAGGTCATGCAAGGTGTGTGTGTGTGGCTTGTATTCCTTACATTGTGAGTGCCAAATGTCCCCATTGTGTGTATTTATTTGTGTGTGTGTGTGTGTGTGTGTGTGTATGTGTGTGTGTTTGTGTGTGTTTGTCAGTGTTTGTGCGTGTGTGTGTGTTTGTTTTTGTGTAACTTGTATTCTTTACATTTTGAGGACCTAATGTCCCCACAAGTGCATGTGCGCGTGTGTGTGTTTTTGTGTGTGTGTTTTTGTGTGTGTGTTTTGTGTGTGTGTTTTTGTGTGTGTGTGTGTGTGTGTGTGTGTGTGTATATGTGTGTGTTTGTAGCTTTTATTTCTTACATTGTGAGGACCAAATGTCTCCCAATTATAGCAATACCATTTAATTTTGACCTGTGTGTGTGTGTGTGTGTGTGTGTGTGTGTGTGTGTGTGTGTGTGTGTGTGTGTGTGTGTGTGTGTGTGTGTGTGTGTGTGTGTGTTTGTGTGTGTTTGTGTGTGTTTGTCTGTGTTTGTGCGTGTATTTGTGTGTGTGTGTTTGTTTTTGTGTAAGTTGTATTCTTTACATTTTGAGGACCTAATGTCCCCACAAGTGCATGTGCGTGTGTGTATGTTTTTGTGTGTGTGTGTGTGTGTGTATGTGTGTGTATGTGTGTGTTTGTAGCTTTTATTTCTTACATTGTGAGGACCAAATGTCTCCCAATTATAGCAATACCATTTAATTTTGACCTGTGTGTGTGCGTGCGTGCATGTGTGTGTGTGTGTGTGTTTATCTCTCAGCGGTGTCTGTGGACGCAGTGAGGGTGTTTGGATACACAGCCTGGAGTTTGCTGGACGGTTATGAGTGGAATCAGGGCTTCAGTGTGCGGAGGGGTTTATTTTACATCGACTTCAGCCAGTCTGAGCGCTGCAGAGTCCCCAAGACCAGCGCACACTTTTACAGACAGACGGTCCAAGACAACGGATTTCCAGACACTGACACAAAACACATCCAGGCCCGATTCCCCTGCCACTTCCAGTTCGGGGTGTCCGACTCAATACTACAGGTGAGCAAACGGGAAAAACACCAGAATTATTGACTCGGTTGAGTTATTAAACAATAATCAACACCCAAAGTGTCTCACAATGTACTGTTTTCTGACAATTCAGCAGCCCATTTTTAATTATTCCTATCATCAGAGCAGTGAAAGTGTTGTACAGCGTTACACTACAGTGCTGTTGAATGCTTGATTCTGATTGGCTGATGAGCACTCTAAGATGTTTGGTTAATATCAGATAAACACAAAGCTAAAGTAGTCCCGGCAGGTTTTGAGCACATTACAGAGCCATATCACTACGGGAACTACGGTATAAGTAATATAATTCACATCACCACCTTGAGTGTGGCCTGTCATTAATTATTCCTTACATGAACAATATTTGAAATGATATATAATTCTATACACTCAGCGGCCACTTTATTAGGTACACCTGTCCAGCTGCTCGTTAACGCAAATATCTAATCAGCCAATCACATGGCAGCAGCTCAATGCATTTAGGCATGTAGACATGGTCAAGACGATCTGCTGCTTCCCCAAGCGAGCATCAGAATGGGGAAGAAAGGGGATTTAAGTGACTTTGAACGTGGCATGGTTGTTGTTGGTGCAGACGGGCTGCTCTGAGTATTTCAGAAACTGCTGATCTACTGGGATTTTCACGCACAACCATCTCTAGGGTTTACAGAGAATGGTGTGACAAAGAGGAAATATTCTGAGGCTACAATTCACACAGGCTCACCAAAACTGGACAAGAGAAGATTGGAGAAACGTTGCCTGGTCTGATGAGTCTCCATTTCTGCTGCCACATTCGGATGGTCGGCTCAGAATTTGGCATCAACAACATGAAAGCATGGATCATCCTGCCTTGTATCAGCGGTTCAGGCTGGTGGTGGTGGTGTAATGGTGTGGGGGAGATTTTCTTGGCACACTTTGGGTCCATTAGTACCAATTGAGCATGGTGTCAACGCCACAGCCTACCTGAGTATTGTTGCTGACCATGTCCATCCCTTTATGACCACAGTGTCTCCATCTTCTGATGGCTACTTCCAGCAGGATAACGCACCATGTCATAAAGCGCCAATCATCTCAGACTGGTTTCTTGAACATGACGATGAGTTCACTGTACTCAAATGGCCTCCACAGTCACCAGAGCTCAATCCAATAGAGCACCTTTGGGATGTGGTGGAACGGGAGATTGGCATCATGGATGTGCAGCCGACAAATCTGCAGCAACTGTGTGATGCTATCATGACAATATGGAGCAAAATCTCTGAGGAATATTTCCAGTAGCTTGTTGAATCTACGCCACCAAGGATTAAGGCAGATATGAAGGTAAAGGGGGTCCAACCCAATACTAGTAAGATGTACCTAATAAAGTGGCCGGTGAGTGTAGATACACTGTAAAAACAGTTTATTACCACCAGATTACAACACCAACCCAGTCAATATATCATTCAAACTATTAAAGATGCTATTAAAACATGCTTTGAATGCGCTATAGAAAATAAAGTTTATTAATATCATTATTATTAAGATATTTTGCCGTGTACAGAGCTCAATTAAGCTCTCTCTCTCTCTGATTGTGTTTTTCTCTCAGGTGCATCTGCATCCGTTCTCACCTCAGTTCACCGACCCACATCTGTACCGCTGGAATTTCTCCGGAGACGGATCTTTAAAGCCGGTAAACGGGATCATCCTGCACACGCGGCCAGCTCAGTGCACAGACTTCCTCTTCATCCAGCGGCATCTGTTTCTGCTGGGGGTCACGGGGTCAACACACTACCGCTTCTCCCTAGACTGGACTCAGCTATCATCCTCTGCTGGACACCCGGAGACACTGCGCTTCTACAGGTGTGTGTTGAGCGAGCTCCAGCGGAGAGGAATCCAGCCAGTCGTGACTCTTTATCACCCTAGCTACAGGTCTTCCTCTCTGGGTTTACCTGAAGCGCTGCATGCTAACGGCGGATGGAGGAACGCTAGCACTGTTGATGCGTTCGTGCGCTATGCGACATTCTGCTACCGAGAATTCGGTGCATTGGTGCATATGTGGATTACTATTAATGAGCCCAATCGATTAACTGACGCGTATAGCAGAAGTGCAGACGATAGACGAATAGTCGCACGAAATCTGCTTCTTGCGCATGCTAGAGCCTGGCGTGTTTATGACTTGTATTTTCGCAAACAGCAGGGGGCGACGGTGAGTTTGGCACTTCACGCTGATTGGGTTGAACCGGCAAACCCGTTTTTGGAGTTGCACAAAAATGCGCAGCAGCATTTCTTAATGTTTGAACTCGGACGATTCATTGATCCACTATATAACCATGAGAGTTCATCAACAAATCTGATTGGCTGCAGTGACGATGAGAGGGAGGAGCTTCGAGGAGCGCTGGATTTCATCGCTCTGAATCACTTCACGACGCGTTTGGTTTCGCCGTGGGCTCATCTGAAAGCATCAACGCCGGATCACGGGTGCTCGCTGATGAACGATGTCAACTGGCAGACCTCACAGATGGGGCAGGCGCTGGTACCCTGGGGGCTCCGCAGGATGCTGGGATGGGTGAAGAGTCGCTATGGCAACCGCCTCCCCGTCATTATCACTGCATCAGGAGTGGACGATCAGGAAGCCTATCACGACCAGCTGAGGCAGAGTTATATCAGAGACTACCTGCAGGAGGCGCTCAAAGGTGAGACCATGCTAATAGTCAACACATTTTTAATTATTCATCTTAAATATTATTAAAACCGGCGGTTCATTCCGCTGTGGCGACCCCTAATGAATAAAGGGACTAAGCTGAAGTAAATGAATGAATGAATGATTAATTATACATTAATAAAAACTTATTTTAAAGTGTGAGCGTGATTCATATAATTTAAATATGATTTTATATGATATTACAATATTAATTTTGTGCAATTAAATATATTAAAAATAGCAAGAAAATTAGAAATAGTTTAGTATTAATGATAGTGAGTACAATTAGTTAAACACTATTGAATTCGATATATTTATATTTACTATATTATGATATATACATATTAAACTATATTAAATATTAAATATAAATATGAATGTACCTAATGCAATAGTATTTAACTAATTTTACTTATTGGGAGGCACGGTGGCTCAGTGGTTATCACTGTGGCTTCACAGCAGGAAGGTCGCTGGTTCGAGTCCCGGCTGGGTCAGTTGGTGTTTCTGTGTGGAGTTTGCATGTTCTCCCCGTATTGATCCTCCGGGTGCTCCGGTTTCACCCACAGTCCAAACACATGCACTATAGGGGAATTGATCAACTACATTGACCGTAGTGTATGAGTGTGTGTGTATGGGTGTTTCCCAGCTCTGGGTTGCGTCTGGAAGGGCATCCGCTGTGTAAAACATATGCTGGAATAGTTGGCGGTTCATTCCGCCGTGGTGACTTCTGATTAATAAAGGGACTAAGCTGAAGGAAAGTGAATGAATGAATGATGATGATGATGATGATGATGATGATGATGAGGATGATGATGATGATGATGATGATGAGGATGATGATGATGATGATGATGATGTGTTCATGTCATTCTGCATATGAGCAGCAGAAATACACATACTTGTCCTAGTGATTATGAAACATCCTTATTATGTCTAACAGCAGTGTGTGTGTGTGTGTGTGTGTGTGTACGTGTTTTTGTGACATATCAGGACACAAATCTGTATAATGACATGAGTATGACACAGGTATTACAAAAAGCAGGTGAAATATGAGGACATTGGTGACGTCCTCACTTATCAAAAAGCTTATAAATCACACAGGATGAGTTTGTTCAGGGAGTAAAGCTGTACACTGTCTCCTGTGATGGTTGGGTTTAGGGGTAGGGTGGGGTGAGGGCAATATAATATACGCTTTGATCTGTATAAAATGAATGGAAGCCTATGTAATGTACCCACTTTTCACAAAAACAAACATGTGTGTGTGTGTGTGTGTGTGTGTGTGTTATCTAGTGTTATCAGTGTTGTCAGATGTACACAGTTTAATCAGTGTTTCCTCTGAGACTCCACATCCTGAGGTCAGAGGTCACACTGCTGTAACTGCAGCTTTATGATGGACCTTTGAGCACACACACACGCACACACATGTGAACACACACACACACTCTTACATGCACAAACACACACATTCATTCACTTACTCACTCATACTCTGACATGCATACACACACACACACACACACACACATGTTTGTTTTTGTGAAAAGTGGGTACATTACATAGGCTTCCATTCATTTTATACAGATCAAAGCGTATATTATATTGCCCTCACCCCACCCTACCCCTAAACCCAACCATCACAGGAGACAGTGTACAGCTTTACTCCCTGAACAAACTCATCCTGTGTGATTTAGAAGCTTTTGGAGAAGTGAGGACGTCACCAATGTCCTCATATTTCACCTGCTTTTTGTAATACCTGTGTCATACCTATGTCATTATACAGATTTGTGTCCTGATATGTCACAAAAACACGTACACGTACACACACACACACACACACACACACACACACACACACACACACACACACACACACACGCACACTCTTACATGCACACTCTTACATGCACAAACACACACATTCACTTACTCACTCATACTTTGACATGCATACACACACACACACACACACACACACACACACACACACACACACACACACACACACACACACACACACACACCACACACACACACACACACACACTCACTCTGGCATGCACAAACACACAAAGATTCACTCACATACTGACTTGCTCAAACACATGCACACACACACTCACTCACCCACACACGCACAAACACACACACATTTACTCACTCTTACATGCACAAACACATGCACACACTCACTCACCCACACACGCACAAACACACACACATTTACTCACTCTTACATGCACAAACACATGCACACACACACACACACACACACACACGCACAAACACACACACATTTACTCACTCTTACATGCACAAACACACACACACACACACACACACACACACACACACGCACACTCTTACATGCACACTCTTACATGCACAAACACACACATTCACTTACTCACTCATACTTTGACATGCATACACACACACACACACACACACACACACACACACACACACACACACACACACACACACACACACACACACACACACACACACACACACACACACACACCACACACACACACACACACACTCACTCTGGCATGCACAAACACACAAAGATTCACTCACATACTGACTTGCTCAAACACATGCACACACACACTCACTCACCCACACACGCACAAACACACACACATTTACTCACTCTTACATGCACAAACACATGCACACACACACATTCACTCACTCACACTCTGACACACATAAACACACCAGACACCCTTACATGCACAAAAACACACACACACTCAAACAACACTCTCTCTCTCGCGCACACACACACACACACACACACACACACACACACACACACACACACACACACACACACACACAGCTATCATGTGGACATCAGCTGATCTTCTCTTACAGTGTTTGTGCAGACGTGAGTCAGAGTCGCGTCACGCTTGTGTGTGTGTGTGTTCAGTCTGACAGATTACGTGATAAATCTGTGAACACTGTGACCTGTTTTTACCTGCGTGCAAAACAGTGCGTGTGTGTGTGTGTGTGTGTTACCTCCCAAACTGCACTGTCTGAAAATTCATAATAAGATGAATCATTTAAAAAGAAAACCATAATATTTTGCAAACAGGTGACTCAGTGGTTAGCACTGTGGCCTCACAGCAAGAAGGTTGCTGGTTTGAGTCCCAGCTGGGTCAGTGTGTGTTTCTGTGTGGAGTTTGCATGTTCTCCCCGTGTTGGTGTGGGTTTCCTCCGGGTGCTCCGGTTTCCCCCACAGACCAAACACATGCGCTATAGGGGGATTGATCAACTAAATTGACCATAGTGTATGAGTGTGTGTGAATGAGTGTGTATGGGTGTTTCCCAGTACTGGGTTGCAGCTGGAAGGGCATCCGCTGTGTAAAACATATGCTGGAATAGTTGGCGGTTCATTCCGCTGTGAATTCGGGACTAAGCTGAAGGAAAATAAATGAATGAATGAATGAACATGCGCTGAAGTTCCTCTCTTTCCTCTCTCTCTCTTTCTGTGAGCAGCTCGTGAGCTGGACGGCATTAATCTCAGAGGCTTTTACATCTGGAAGCTTCAGGATCATCATGATCTTCAGTTCGGGCTGTTCAGCTCCGCCGCTCATCATTCTCGGCCCAAAGCGTCGGTGGGTCTGTACCGGGACATCATCTCCCACCGCGGATTCATTTCATCCGGTGACCCCTGTCAGAGCGCAGATGAGGACGGAACGAGCTGTGAAATCTGCACCCACATCGCGGAGAACAAACCGCTGCTGTTCTTCAGTGTGTGTGTGTTCGTGAGTGTGTGTATGATCTGTGTGCTCATCATCCTCTCTGTGCTGAGGAGGAGGAAGAGGAAGAGGAAAACAGCCCTCAGTGTCCCTCAGAGAGTCACCATCCCGCAGAGATTCCCCATGATGAGGGTCACACACCGGCTGCGCCCCTAAAACACACACACACACCACACACACACTGTTGACATTTGTATAGTTCTTTCCAAATATTTGCCAAATTATGTTTAACAGAGCAAGGAAATATTTTTTTATATTTTCTATAATATTTTCGCTTATTACTTATATAAGTGTGGCTGGAGTAAAAGTAGGTTTTAATTTTTTTAAAACTATTTTAAAGTCAATATTATCAGCCTGCAGAGAAATACAAGGCAAAATTTTTCGCCTCCTGTGAATCTCTTTTTCAAATATTTCCAGATTTTGTTCATCAGAGCAAGGAAATATTTTTCTAAATATGTCCTATAATATTTTCACTTATTATTTATGTTAGTTCGTCTGGAATCAAAGCAGTTTCTGAATTTTTAAAAACAATTTAATAGTCAATATTATCAGCCTGCAGAGAGTTCAGTTGAAGGCAAAATTATTCGCCCTCCTGTGAATTATTTCCCAAGTTCTGTTTAACAGAGCAAGGATTTTTTATATATATATATTTCCTATAATATTTTTACTTATTACTTGTTTTAGTTTGGCAGGAATAAAAACTAATTTTACATTATTAAAGCAATTTTAAAGTCAACATTATTAGCCTGCAGAGATTCCCATAATACTGGCTGCGCCACTAAAACACACATACAGTTGACATTTGCATTGTTTTTCAAATATTTCCCAAATTTAGTTTAACAAAGCAAGGAAATATTTTTATATATTTCCTAAAATATTTTTACTTATTGTTTATGTTAGTTTGTCTGGAATAAATGCAGAGTCTGAATTTTTAAAAACTATTTTAAAGTCAATATTATCATACAAAGTTGTATTGTTTTTCAAATATTTCCCAAATTATATTTAACAGAGCAAAGGAAAAATAAAAATATGTCCTATAATATTTTCACTTATACTTATGTTAGTTTGGTTGGAATAAAAGCAGTTTTTGAATTTTTAAAATAATTTTATAGTCAATATTATCAGCCTGCAGAGACATACAGTTCAGTTGAAGGCAAAATTATTCGCCCTTTTGTGAATTTTTTTCAAATAGTTCCCAAATTCTGTTTAACAGAGCAAGGATTGTTTATATATATTTCCTATATTATTTTTACTTATTACTTGTTTTAGTTTGGCAGGAATAAAAGCAAATTTTACATTATTAAAGCAATTTTAAATTCAACATTATTAGCCTGCAGAGATTCCCCATGATACCGGCTGCGCCACTAAAACACACATACAGTTGACATTGGTATTTTTTTTCAAATATTTCCCAAATTTAGTTTAACAGAGCAAGGAAATATTTTTATATATTTCCTATAATATTTTCACTTATTGTTTATGTTAGTTTGTCTGGAATAAATGCAGAGTCTGAATTTGTAAAAAACTATTTTAAAGTCAATATTATCATGCAAAGTTGTATTGTTTTTCAAATATTTCCCAAATTATGTTTAACAGAGCAAAGTGAAAATAAAAATATGTCCTATAATATTTTCACTTATTATTTATGTTAGTTTGGCTGGAATAAAAGCAGTTTTTGAATTTTTTTGAAATAATTTTATAGTCAATATTATCAGCCTGAAGAGAAATACGGTTCAGTTGAAGGCAAAATTATTTGCCCTCATGAGAATTATTTTTCCAATATTTTCCAAATTATGTTTAATATTATGTTCATATTTCCTATAATATTTTCACTTTTTACTTTTGTTAGATTGGCAGGAATCAAAGCAGTTTCTGAATTTTTTTAAAAAAACAATTTTATAGTCAATATTATCAGCCTGCAGAGAGTTCAGTTGAAGGCAAAATTATTCGCCCTCCTGTGATTTTTTTTTTTTTTTTTTTCAAATATTTCCCAAATTCTGTTTAACAGAGCAAGGATTGTTTATATATATATTTCCTAAAATATGTTTACTTATTACTTGTTTTAGTTTGGCAGGAATAAAAGCAAATTTTACATTATTAAAGCAATTTTAAAGTCAACATTATTAGCCTGCAGAGATTCTCCATGATACCGGCTGTGCCACTAAAACACACATACAGTTGACATTTGCATTGTTTTTCAAATATTTCCCAAATCTTGTTTAACAGAGCAAGGAAATATTTTGTAATATTTCCTATAATATTTTCACTTATTATTTATGTTAGTTTGGCTGGAATAAAAGCAGTTTCTGGATTTTTAAAAAATAATTTTATAGTCAATATTATCAGCCTGAAGAGACATACGGTACAGCTGAAGGCAAAATTATTTGCCCTCCTGCATATTTTTTAAAATATTTTCGAAATGTAGTTTATCAGAGCAAGGAAATATTTTCACTTATTGCTTATGTTACTTTGGCAGAAATAAAAGCAGTTTTAAATGGTAAAAAACAAAAAAACATTGATTCAATATTAATAGCCCACAGAGATTCCCCATGATGGGTCACACATCGGCCGCTCCACTAAAACACACACACAGTTGACATTTTAAGTGAGAAATTTGTATTGTTTTTCAAATATTTCTCAAATTATGTTTAACCGTGCTGCTGAAAATAAATAAAAATAAAATAACAAAGCAAATCTCTGGCTTTATGTGGATGTATCCTTGCCGTCAACCAACAATAATTAGGCTACTTTAGAAATTCAAGTTTAACAAAAATCAATTCACAACAAATGCAAGAAACAAATTTACAAGAAATCTTAAATATTGATATTGCGTCGTTTGAAGTGTTTCTCTACCCATAAAGCAATGGACTCAAGGGTGTGGATTTGGTTTGAACATGAAGGGGTTAAAGTGCGGGTGTGCTTACTTTTCTTATCCTAATTTTTATAAGCAGATTAATTGTAATAATAGTAGACCAGTGTATCCAGTTTATAAAAAGCATATAAATCTGTTGAAATGATTGCACTATTTATTTTATTTTTTGGGTTATCATTAGAGGTTCTGAATATTGGGGGGTTCTACACCCTGAATATTTTTCCGCTCTCAAAATGTCTTAGTATTGTTTTTCTTTCCTTCAGAAAAGTACAGCTGTATAAGTTGTTCTGCAGGATTCAATGCAACTGTGAAATGTGCCTCATAGTCTACTCTAAAAAATGTATATATGTGATCTGGTGTTTATGTTTACGGTAGGCTATATCATGCTTCTCTCTGGATTTTGTCTTCAAATTTTAGGATAAAGATTTTTTTTTTTATAACCAATGAAATATGGTTAAACTTTTTTTTACCATGATAATGGTACTCATAAACTCCCGCTAAACAAGTGTAAAGTCATGCTGAAAGAAACGCTAGAGGGAGCCAGAGAACTACATTCAATTAGTAAAGTGCGTGTGCCACCTAGTGAAAATAACAGGAAATTACAACATCATATATATATATATATATATATATATATATATATATATATATATATATATATATATATATATATATATATATATATATATATATATATATATATATATATATATATATATATATATGTGTGTGCAAATTCTAAAAGAATGTGGAGCTTGAGTGCATTTAATTGCATTTGGCAGCTGAGATCACACACACAAAACATTTGTGTCAGTCAGGCAGGGCTGTCTAAAAAAACATATAATTTAAATGTTGCATTCATTTTTGCAATGTAAAGCTAGAAATATGTGATTATATTTGCAATTAGATATATGTTTAAGAAAGTTATTTCTGAATATTCACTGAAAACTGAAAAACATCCAGTTCTACATCTCCCAACCAATGCTTTACAATTAAATTACAGTTAAAAAAAACTTTTTTTTTTTTACTTTAAATTACACAGTTTTATTAAATCTTTTTTTTTTATATTCTGCCTGAAGTGATTTTAATGCTTATATGATCAGAAAGAAAACATAATCTTGTTAAATCAGGAGTCTTAGACGTTTATTTATTTATATTTGTTTATATTTTATTCATATTTTTATTAGACAAAAGGTAAATAAACTAATAATTTCGTCAGGGATTTAAATCATTTAAATGGCTTAAAATAAACTCTAGAGATGATCAGGGAATGTTAACAATGTCTTTTTAGTTGTTTTTTTTCTTTTTAAATGAATGTTTTTCTCTGGTATAATATGAAAATCCAGCTCTACTTGTTTTTACTCTGTTTTGCATAAAGCTGAAAGACTCAGATGGCGACACTCAGTAATTATTAAATAGTTGTGCATGTGTGCATCTTCCTGTTATCGATGTTTTAAATGTCAGTAATCATTCAGAGGAATGTTTCTTTTGGCATGTGGACAACACTTTGAGTCAAATCAGTTTTCTGCTGCTGTAAACACACACCACATGAGCTGCTGTCTCTAATTACTGTCATCATCGCTGCTGTTGTTAATTGCAGTGTGCTGCATGTCAAATATGAGAGGAGTTTCTGGAGAACAGCAGTGATGGATTCCGACTACTGTAATGCAGATTTAAACATGAACAGCTGAGAGTATGTCTTTAGATTGTCTAGAATAGTTGGCACGGGTTGCATGATCTGCTCACGCACAGGCAAACACATGCAAAAGCTCCAGGACATTTAACGATAGAGGAATTCAGATCTGAATCAACTTGATCAGCATTATTGTTTTATTTTTCTTCTGTAATACTCATAGACTATGCTACTGATGCCCAGAAAATAATTCAGCCTCCTGTGAATTTTGTATAAGTTTTGCAAATATTTCCCAAATGCTGTTTGACTGAGCAAGATGACTTATTTTTACAGTATTTCTATTATATTTTTCTTCTGGAGAAAATGTTCTTTTAGTTTAGCTGGAATAAAAATTTGTAAATATGCTGTGCTTAATATTATTAACCCCTTAAGGTTTTTTTGTTCTTCAATTGTCAACAGAACAATACACTGTTGTCCAATGACTTGCCTAATTACCCTAATTTGCCCAATTAACCTAGTAAATCCTTTAAATGTCACTTTAAGCTGAATACTAGTATCTTACAAAATAACTAGTAAAATATTATGTGCTGTCATCATTGCAGAGATAAAAGAAATCATCCTACTGTAACAATTTCAATTTCACATGAGGGCTAATCATTTATATTAAATCTATATCATAGTTTAGAGATCATTTCAGATGGATAAAAATGCAATATTGCATGTTGGGTTATACGTGTCCTCAAAATGCACTTCAATTTTAATTTAGAAGCATTTTACGTTTTTATGTTGTGAAATTGGTCTGTATTTTACAAAAAAGGAAAAAAATGTCAAGGCTTAACAGCGACCATATTGAATGTGTAGGTACGTATCCTTAAAGTAATTATGAATTTATAATATACGAATTCTGAAACATCATCTAACAGCCTCCAACATGAAAAAAAAATTACTATAGTAATTTGTAGTAAATGTGTTTTCGAACCATATTATGGTGGAGTACTTGAATTAATCTGTTGTGGTGATTCTACAGTTGCTATGGTAACGCATCAACTATAGTAATTGATCTGCCATGGTGATTCTACAGTTGCTATGGTAACGCATCAACTATAGTAATTGATCTGCCGTGGTGATTCTACAGTTGCTATGGTAACACAACAACTATAGTAACATAAACAAATGATCCAATACTGTAGTTTTCAACAAATATATAATATACTATAATATATACTTATTATATACAGTAATACACTTTACTATAGTATAGTTCCAAAAAGCCTTGTTGCATTTATTATTTATTATAGTATTTTTTGTGTGGGCTTACATAACATGTTGATGATTTGTATAATCATCTTAAACAGTGTTTTTCTTGCCTGATATGATGGTGTATAACAGATGGTTGAAATTGTATACATTTTTCCTGAATTATAAAAAAAAATGCCAAAAATAAAATCTTAACTGCTGTGTCAGTAAATGCATTCTAATGCTTTATTTAACTGATAAACTGGCCACAGTCTAGGACTGTGTTTGCTTGCTTCTAATGGAGTTGAAATATTAAAGATTAATAAAGAAAATTCTGAAGTTAAGACTATTCTCTTTCCATGCTAGATGAAATACCTGTAGTTTTCCTCCAGCCGTGCTCCATTTCTCTGGGTTGTTTTCATCAGACTGTTTCCTTTAATCTTCCTTAAACATAAAGGATCAGCTTTCTGAAGACTCCTCTGTGCGATGAGGAGTTTAGATAAATCACTGAGTTTCTTTTGAAAGCTGCCTTTATTGTCGTTCATTCTAAACAAGAGCTGGTTTTTCAGCCGCCTGCATGCAGTGAATAACTGACGAGATAATGATCTGAAATATCATCTCTTTTCTGCAGAATTTCATGTTGTTTTTAGCAATATTGCTTCCATGTGACAATATTAAATCTAAGGTATGTTTACAGCATTGAAAGAATCCTAAATGGCTTAGGTCTGCCCAAACAATTCATCTTTAAGACTTTATTCCACTTTGATAGGTACCACTTTGATATTCAACCACTAAATTGAAAAATCTGTTAATTAAATAAAATAAATTATAATAATTTCAGCAAATTCAATAATCATTTATATAAGAAAGAATATTTGCTTTAGTCTATAAAATGTCTGATAACATTTAATTTAAATAAAATAATATTGATATTTGTTTTTTATTTGCACAAAATGACGATTGGTCAAAACAACAAATGCTTCAAATGAACTTTTCTAAAGTTAAAATTGGTATTTTGTTGCTTAGAAATTAATAACATTAATATAAACATCGTTATTATTATTATTATTACCAAATTGCTATTATAAAATGACCAACAAAAGCCTTTATAAAGGTTGAAGAAATGTCATCAGTAGTGTCAAACAAAAATTATGAATTGGTCAATATTTTTAGCCCCTTTAAGCTATATATTTTTTCTCGATAGTCTACAGAACAAACCATCGCTATACAATAACTTGCCTAATTCCCCTAACCTGCCTAGTTAACCTAAGTAACCTAGTTAAGCCTTTAAATGTCACTTTAAGCTGAATATTAGTGTCTTAAAGAATATCTTGTCTAATATTATTTACTGTCATCATGGCAAAGATAAAATAAATCAGTTATTAGAGATGAGTTATTAAAACTATTATGATTAGAAATGTGTTGAAAAAATCTGCTCTCCAATAAACAGAAATTGAGGAAAAAATAAACAGGGGGGCTAATAATTTAGGGGGGCTAATAATTCTGACTTCAACTGTATATATCATATGTTCTTTCCATAGCTGTATCACACATGTGTGCTTAAAAGCCTGATGAGTGAATAAATACATATTTATAATCAAAGGCATCAGAAAATCAAAACTGCACAATAAAAAATAGACGTTCAAAGAAAAGTTCACATTTTTAATTTGCATTTTAAAAATATCATTACTGAAGTTTTTGTTTCATAATTTATCAGTATATACATAATAATAAAAGTGTTACACAGTGTGTGTTTAAGGCTCCACGGACAGTATTACATTATTAAATCATTTTCAGCAATTCACAGCAGGACAGTTCGACACAGTGGCCAAAAATACTTCCACAATTAAAAAAAATGTTATTTAAAACACACACACACACACACACACACACACACACACACACACACACACACACACACACACACACACACACACAAAAACAAAATATAAACATAAATCATAGAAAACATTACATTTTATGCTACTTACATTTTACATTTTATACCACTGAACAACTAAAGTAAAATCGATCACTAAAATTCACATTGTCTCCTAATGAAGTGCTTGTTTACCAAAATAACTCATTCATAAATGCTAAATAGAAAAATAAAATGGTTCTATGGGCTGCAATTCAAATAGTGGCAGAAGATATTATTATTATTATTGTATGAAGTATATAAGTATGTTAGTTTAGGTTGTCTGGAATACTCGATTCTGATTGGTCAGTCGTGATATTATAAGGGATGTTATTCCCAGATAACAACAACTGAATAACACAGACTCATCCGAGAACTGAGAAACACCGTTAGTGAATACGTTCATCCATATACTGACATCCAGCTTTGTGTTTTTGACTGTTTGGCGCCATCTAGTGTCTGAATAATGCTCAGGTTAGTGTATACTCCATCAGCTGTTTTAGTTTCTGTCAGCTTTGTGTTTCTGACTGTTTGGTGCCATCTAAGTGTCTGAATAATGCACAGGTTAGTGTATACTCCATCAGCTGTTTTTATTTGTGTTTTTGACTATTTGGCGCCATCTAGTGTCTGAATAATGCACAGGTTAGTGTATACTCCATCAGCTGTTTTTATTTGTGTTTTTGACTATTTGGTGCCATCTAGTGTCTGAATAATGCACAGGTTAGTGTATACTCCATCAGCTGTTTTTATTTGTGTTTTTGACTATTTGGTGCCATCTAGTGTCTGAATAATGCACAGGTTAGTGTATACTCCATCAGCTGTTTTTATTTGTGTTTTTGACTATTTGGCGCCATCTAGTGTCTGAATAATGCACAGGTTAGTGTATACTCCATCAGCTGTTTTTATTTGTGTTTTTGACTGTTTGGCGCCATCTAGTGTCTGAATAATGCGCAGGTTAGTGTATACTCCATCAGCTGTTTTAGTTTCTGTCAGCTTTGCATTTAATTACAGAATTAATCAACTATTACGGCTCTGAACAATGTTTAGTGTCTAATGTTTATGTTTTGTGTCCAGTAGTCATGTAATAAGCATGATAAAGTACATCCAGACGGTTGTTTTCTCAGAATAAACCCTTCAGTCTTCTACAACAGTGCTGTGCTTCGCATTGAGCTGCTGATAAACCTGTCAGGCTTTATTCTGAGATAACAACCTGCTGGAACTACTTTATCCCAAACATAATAACAGGTTTAGGCTGCATCCAGCTATTTACAAAGCATTTACTCTCTACATGTTTTATTGAACAGCTAGTAAATGATCAGTCAATGTTTTGTGTCTACTAATATAGTTTAGTGGCCAGTAGCCGTGTGATAATCCTGATAATGTACGTCCATTTCTTCTGCTTTTTTCTGACAGGCACTGTTTTTTCTGCTGGCGGTGTGTGTGTGTTCAGATCCTCCACCGGCGGTGTGTGTGAGTACAGATCCTCCACCGGCAGTGTGTGTGAGTACAGATCCTCCACTGGCAGAGTGTGTGTGAGTACAGATCCTCCACCGGCAGTGTGTGTGAGTACAGATCCTCCACTGGCAGTGTGTTTGTGTTCAGATCTGGCAGTGTGTGTGTGTTCAGATCCTCCACCTGCGGTGTGTGTGTGTTCAGATCCTCCACCGGTGTTGTGTGTGTGTTTAGATCCTCCACCGGCAACGTGTATATGTTCAGATCCTCCACCGGCAATGTGTGTGTGTTCAGATCCTCCACCGGCAACGTGTATATGTTCAGATCCTCCACCGGCGGTGTGAGTCTGTTCAGATCCTCCACCGGCGGTGTATGTGTGTACAGATCCTCCACCGGCGGTGTGTGTGTGTTCAGATCCTCCACCGGTGTTGTGTGTGTGTTCAGATCCTCCACCGGTGTTGTGTGTGTGTTCAGATCCTCCACCGGTGTTGTGTGTGTGTTCAGATCCTCCACCGGTGTTGTGTGTGTGTTCAGATCCTCCACCGGTAAGATCCTCAGCTCTTCAGATGGACAGGAGTTGCAGAAGTATGGAAACAGTCTGTCAGTGAAGCGGTGTGTGAAGGTGTGTATGTGGTCACCTGTGAACAAGGTTATTTTAGTATATGAAAATTAAAACTTAGACTGAAACTATTGATCAAAAGACATGTTTAAGTAAAATAACATAAAACAATTCACAATAAAGAACTGAAACAAAACAAAACTAGCAGCAGTTACTGAAAAACTGACTAAAATTAAATAGAAATTAGCAAAAAAAAAAAAACATTGAAATGAAACAAACAAAAATGTATAACTAATTTAAAAATAGTACTGAAATAAAAACTAAACTAACAAAACAGTTAATTAAACTAATGAACTAATCTAAAATGTATCACAAATAATCTGAAATGTAACACAAACTAGAACTAAAACTAATCTGATATATATATTTTAAGTATAAAAAACTTAACTAAAACTAACAAAACAATTAATAAAATTAACTAAAATAATCAGAAATGTATTTAAAAAGTAGCAAAATCAAAAATAAAAACAATTATTGAAACAAACTAAAACTAAACAGAAATTGATTTTATTTTTGAATGTTTTTTATTTGATAAAAAGTGATGTATTGATGATTGATTTAATTGAACTAACAATTAAAACTAAACTGTTATTTATAACTAATTAAACAATTATCAAAATAAAAATCAGCAAAGAAAAAAATTAATGAAATGAACTAAAACTAAACTGAAATTTACAGCAAATTTTAAAAATGGTATCAAAATAAAAACAATTAAAAACTGAAATACTATAATAACTCTTATACTATATTATACTATAATATAATATAGGGCGGCACGGTGGCGCAGTGGGTATCGCTGTCGCCTCACAGCAAGAAGGTCTCTGGTTCAAGTCCCGACTGGGTCAGTTGGTGTTTCTGTGTGGAGTTTGCATGTTCTCCCTTTGTTGGCGTGGGTTTCCTCCGGGTGCTCCGGTTTCCCCCACAGTCCAAACACATGCGCTATAGGGGAATTGGGTAAGCTAAAATTATCCATAGTGTATGAGTGCGTATGGGTGTTTCCCAGTGATGGGTTGCAGCTGGAAGGGCATCCGCTGCGTAAAACATATGCTGGATATATTGGCGGTTCATTCTTCTGTGGTGATCCCGGATTAATAAAGGGACTAAGAAAAGAAAATGAATGAATACTATACTATACTATACTGTATAAATACTAAAATGACTCCACCTGTGAGTGAGTCCAGAAAGGTCAGCTTTCCGTCGTCCCAGTCCAGCAGCACCGTGACCCTGCGCACTCTCCGCCGAACCCTCAGCCGGGACAGACTATCCCCGCAGCAGCCCTGGCCGTACTCCCCACTCTGAAAGCCCAGAATCCACAGGCCGGATTCGGGTGACTGATCTCGGGTCTGCAGGGCGGATTCAGAGATCACTCCTAGAGCCCAGATGCTGCTGTCGCCCACCTGCACGTCCCAGCGGTGTGACCCGGAGCCCAGAGCCACAGAGCCCAAAACACTGGAGTAACCCTCGCCTTCGTCTGCAAAACACAGAGCTGGAGGACAGCGGTGGCTGAAGCGGAGAGCGCGCAGACCCGCACACACACGCACACACGGGTGAGCAGAGTTCGGGTCCAGCACCACCGGAGCTGCGGAGGAACAAACATTTGAGATGTAAAATAATTAAATAAATACAATTTTATGTCACATTTCGAATTTCTTCATTAAATATTCTGCATGAAACTCTTGAATTTTCATTCAATGTTATTAATTGAGCTGCATGGTGGCGCAGTGGGCAGCACATTCGCCTCAAAGCAAGAAGGTCGCTGGTTCGAGCCTCGGCTGGGTCAGTTGGCATTTCTGTGTGGAGTTTGCATGTTCATGTTGGCGTGGGTTTCCTCCGGGTGCTCCGGTTTCCCCCACAAGTCCAAAGACATGTAGTATAGGGGAATTGGGTAAGCTAAATTGTCCGTAGTGTATGAGTGTGAATGAGTGTCTATGGATGTTTCCCAGTGATGGGCTGCAGCTAGAAGGGCATCTGCTGCGTAAAACATGTGCTGGATAAGTTGGTGGTTCATTCTGCTGTGGCGACCCCGGATTAATAAAGGGACTAAGCCGAAAAGAAAATGAATAAATGTTATTAATTGAATGTAACACTAGAATGGCAATACCCCACTTCCTTACTTCAGCGACTTCTCATAATAAAATGAAATAATCATTCAAAATGTATTGAAAAGAAAAATAAGAAATAGGGAAAGAAAACAAAAACAGGGCTCATAAAATTTACAGTTTACAGTCCAGGACTCACTGTACTGAGCGGTGGTCCTCATCTTCTGCCAGACGCTGAACTTGAGGTTTCCCAGGTGTCTGCAGACGTCCAGCAGCTCCTCTGGAGGATCCTCTGAGTCTGAACTCAAACTGAAGCTCTGAAAACTGAAGATCATCTGAGAGTCAGAACTGCAGGAGATTCAGCAGACGAGAGGATTCACAGCTCAGAAAACTCACCTGTCAGGATCATCTTTATAGATCTGCACACGCACATCCACATGGAGAGAGAGAGAGAGAGAGAGAGAGAGAGAGAGAGAGAGAGAGAGAGAGAAATGATGATTACAAACAAATCTCAATATAGATGATTATATATAAGTCTATATTGATCTACCCTACTATCCATCCATCTGTCTGTCCATCTATCCATCCATCCATAAATCCATCCATCTATTCAACCATTTATCCAGCCATTTATCCATCTATCTACCCATAAATCATCTATCCATCCCTTTCCATCTACCCATCCATCCATCAGCCCATCCATCCATCTGTCTGTCCATCTATCCATCCATCTATCCAACCAACCATTTATTTATCTCTCTACCCATACATCATCTATCCATCCCTTTCCATCTACCCATCCATCCATCCATCCATTCATATGTCTGTCCATCTCTCCATCCATGCATCTTTTCAACCATCTATCCAGCCATTTATCTATCTATCTTTCTACCCATCCATCCATCTATCCGTCCCTTTCCATCTACCCATCCATATGTCTGTCCATCTCTCCATCCATGCATCTTTTCAACCATCTATCCAGCCATTTATCTATCTACCCATCCATCCATCTAACTACCCATACATCATCTATCCATCCCTTTCCATCTACCCATCCATCCATCTACCCATCCATCCATCCATCCATCCATCCATCTATCCATCCATCCATCAGTCTGTCCATCTATCCCTCTATCCATCTATCTATCCAGCCATTTATTTACCTACCCATCCAACCATCTATCTACCCATACATCATCTATCCATCCCTTTCCATCTACCCACCATCCATCTATGCATCCATCCATCCATCCATCCATCCATGTCTGTCCATCTATCCATCCATCTTTCCAACCATCTATCCAGCCATTTATCTATCTACCCATCCATCCATCTATCTACCCATCCATCATCTATCCATCCCTTTCCATCTACCCATCCATCCATCAGTCCATCCATCCGTCTGTCCATCTATCCATCCATCCAACCATATATCCAGCCATTTATCCATCTATCTACCCATACATCATCTATCCATCCCTTTCCATCTACCCATCCATCAGTCCATCTATCCATCCATCCATCCATCCATCTAACCTTCTATCCAGCCATTTATCCATCTATCTGCTATCCATCATCTACCCTCCATCTATCTATCCATCCCTTTCCATCTACCCATCCATCCATTTGTCCATCTGTCTATCCATCTATCCAGCCATCCATCCATAAATCAATCCATCCATCCAACCATTTATCCATCTATCTACCCATACATCCATCTATCCATCCCTTTCCATCAATCTATCCATCCATCCATCCGTCTGTCTGTCCATCTATCCATCCAACCATTTATCAAGCCATTTATTCATCTATTACCCATCCATCCATCTACCCATACATCCTTCTATCCATCGATCCACCCATACATCTACCCATCCATCCATCAATCATAATTGTAAGTGTTTGATCATTAATACAGTGCTGTCAGCTGTGTGTGTGTGTGTGTGTGTGTGTGTGTGTGTGTGTGTGTGTGTGTGTGTGTGTAGAGTCTCTCACCATGAGTAACTCAGCGCTGCTGGTCTGGATCTGCTGCTCAGTGTTGTGTATGTTCAGAGCGAGTGCTGAAATCTGCCTGCTGATGTTGCTGATCTTCTCCTCCATCTTCATCCTCTTCTGCTCCTCTTCCTCTCTCAGCGCCGTCACTCTGAGCTGCTCTTCATCGCGCAGAAACTGATGAAGATCCTCTATCTCTGTCCGAAGATCCGCCTCGGCCTGCTCCGCGAGATACTGCAGTACAGAAAGCAGATCAATAGCTGCGTTTCCATCCACCTATTTCAATGCGCAGTTTGGAATATTGCATAAAAACTTTTGGTCGAATAAGAAAAACTGCAAATAAACTACAATAGAAATGCATTTACCGAATAAATTCCAGCATGCACATCAAAGTCATGTGATTTTGCTTCAACAGATCATATGATATCAAAAATGTCAGAAGGTTTTATCAGGAAGGGAGGATTTTGTTCTTGGATTGTTGGATGGAAGCGTTGCTTTATTTGCAAATGTTTAATGCGATATTCTAGTTTTGTGGATATATTTAATTCACTTCTTTGGATGGAAACGTGGCTACTGTGATGCAATGACTACGTTGACATGGACATACATTTTTTCCAATTATTTATCTTAATCTAAATAAGGCAATAATATGATTAAGGTGTTTATATGAGCAAAGACAAAATAAATTAGTTATTAAAACTATTTGAAAACAAATTAAACTTTCACATGGAGGAAGGCTAATAATTTTAACTTCAATTGTAACATCATTTTGTTTTAGAGGTCCTGTGAAGTGCTTTGAAAAGTGCTTTGCATTTTTATTGGATGTTTGACGAAATCTCAAATGAAACATGAAGAGAGGGCGAGACAGAGTAGCTCCTCCCCTTTTTAAAAAACAAAACACTTTTTATCACAGCTCTGCCAGTGAGAAGGGTTGAGCTCAAGCGCATTAAATGCTAACGAGAAGAAGGGAGCGGGACATGTCAGACACTTGAGAGTTTAATAATAATGTTATTAGAATATTTCATCCTCATTATAGCAACATTTTTCTTTCAACGTTACAAGAACGTTCCAAAAACATAATCAGTGACACTTTAGAAAAATGATCCCTCAGTTATTGTTAGTTCATATATTTAGCAACATCAACTAAGTATGAATAATCTTGTAAAATGTTTATTAAACACAGTTCAACATTATTAATGCCTTTTAAAAACTATTTTTTGAAATAGTTGCACTTGTTAACATTAATTAATGCACAGTAAATGAACATGAACTAATGTTATTTAGCTTAACAATTATGTTAACAAAGATAAATATGGTAATAAACACATTAATAATAGTTTATGTTAGTAAATACATTAACTAATGGACCATTATTTTAGTGTTACTCATTAATTTAATAACGTTACCTGCTAACATTTACACAACATCTAAGAACGTTAAGAGAACATACACAAGTGTTCTGAGAACGTTCCCTATAGTATGGAAGGTTGTATTTATTAGTTTTCAGTGCTTTTTGTTTACCTGCATGCGATTCACTCTTTGACGACGGATCGATTTCTGTGATTGTAAGAGTTTGAGCTGCTCCCGCAGTGGCTCCAGTCTTGTTTTGAGCTTCTCCTGAAAATAACATTGGAGAAAATGAGTACAAATCAATGATTAGAGCTACCACAAAAAGCCTGATATCTGCTGATTCACTTATCCTGTGTTTATGATGCAGATTTCTCCCTACACATTACGTTTATTTAGAGGTTTTAGGATTTTAGAGAAGGTTCATACTCTAAAGCAGTGGTTCCCAACCTTTTTTTTTTGCCTGAGACCCCCTTTTCCCCCAGAAAATATTGTAAGCCCCCCTCCACATTTAATGATATTATCGCTCATATAAGTTTGCAGTAAGAATAACAAAAAATGTTGTTTTCAACCAAACGGTATGTTTATTATTATATCTAGATATATTTATGCACAATAATAGCCTAATGTAAAATATACTAGCAAAACATCAGTAGGCCATTTGTAACTAAAAAATGTAAGCCTTTGCGTCTTGTGGTCAAAAAAAAAAAATGCTCTGGGCTTGTCGTGTATTGGGGATGAGTTGTCTGCAAATGTCTTACTAATTTGGACGGTCTCATACATTCGTTAGCAAGAACTTTGGCGCAGATAATGCACTGTGGCTGGGTCAGGGACTCTTTACTTGAATAAACTATCTTGTTATCTCCTGAATTTCCTGTGTTTCCAGTATCACTAGTGCTGCGACCTGAAATGTTTGGAGCTTCCTCACTTGGGTCCAGTATGCTTGGGTCATTACTATTAGCTGCTGAAGGCGAATCAGTGAGACTGTCTTTTTGTGGAGGATGAATTACAAATGTGTCCATTATTTTGGTCAGCCAGGGGATGAAATGAACTAAGGCAACATGATTTTTCTCCTAATTGTCCACTGTTCATTTATTTATTTTTTTTACAGTTTTTCTCAGTCGCTTTGGTGCATTTCTCACAACACTATTTACATTTGCACAACAGTTAATGCATTTCTCAAAACAATTAGTCATTTGTGCACATCATATTAGCAGTTTCTCATTCTTTCCAGCAAATTGCAAATGCTTTTGGACATGCATCAATTGCTTTCATACAACTCTCTGCTGTTTGTAACATTATCATTTGCTTATGTCATGTCAGTCAAAATTAACTAAACTTGCGTCTGCTGAATAGTCATTCCATATAAAACTAATAGTCCTCATTTCATTACTTGAGTCATTACATACAAAAATGTTGAACTAGTTGTCAAAATATGTCAAGCTCATTTTATTTAAAAACTTTAAATCTTTTTTTTCACTGAAAATGTCTTCTAAATTGAACAATTTGATGAATGATTTACAGAAATGTGTATGTTGTAGGTTCAGTTCCAATATGTACTGCAATATTGCTTACAGTTGTGCACAGCTCTACCCAAAGGAAGTTTGTTTGTTGTAAAAAAGGGTGTATTTATTCTTTTGCACAATGCTGTGAATAAATCAGAATTGTAAAGAGCAAATACAGTAAAAATGTGAAACACACATATTCAGTGTGTTGTACTCAGATACCTCACTAACTGCAGTGATGTCTAACTTTACTGTAGTTTTCAAATGGTTGTGTAAATAGTAAATAGTGCTGTCTTGAGCATTTTCAGGAAGTGTCACCAAAATCTGACTTTTTTGCATTGGAAAAAACGTACAGAGTGAAGTGTCATGATGAAAACATGACTAAGCCATTTGACTATCTTGTTCATAAACAATGGTGTCAGGACTTTTCATCTTGATGACACTGACACTTTCATTGACATGAATACTTGCTTTTGAGGAATGAGCTCTCCATTTTGAGCAAATGACGCACTTTTGCAGGTTATCCACTAGGTTTTGCAGTTTGCACTAATTGTTTTGAGAAATGCATTAACTGTTGTGCAAATGTAAATAGTGTTGTGAGAAATGCACCAAAGCGACTGAGAAAAACTGTAAATATGACGTGACTTCCCACAGAGCTCGCAGAGGCCCCCTTGTAGGCCGGGACCACCCTGTTGGGAACCTCTAAAGGTTTATTATGTCAGTCTTTTCTGTTGACGGTCTGATTCACGTCCATTCATTTTTTTGCTGCTAAATGTTATATTATGAGCACATTATTTTCATAGATAGATAGATAGATAGATAGATAGATAGATAGATAGATAGATAGATAGATAGATAGATAGATAGATAGATAGATAGATAGATAGATAGATAGATAGATAGATAGATAGAAAGATAGAGCGATAGATAGATAGATAGATAGATAGATAGATAGATAGATAGATAGATAGATAGATAGATAGATAGATAGATAGATAGATAGATAGATAGATAGATAGATAGATGATAGATAGATAGATAGATAGATAGATAGATAGATAGATAGATAGATAGATAGATAGATAGATAGATAGATAGATAGATAGAAAGAAAGATAGAGCGATAGATAGATGGATGGATGAATAGATGGTTGCTAATGTATTTTAGATAGATAGATAGATAGATAGATAGATAGATAGATAGATAGATAGATAGATAGATAGATAGATAGATAGATAGATAGATAGATAGATAGATAGATAGATAGATAGATAGATAGATAGATAGATAGAAAGAAAGATAGATAGAGCGATAGATAGATGGATGGATGAATAGATGGTTGCTAATGTATTTTAGATAGATAGATAGATAGATAGATAGATAGATAGATAGATAGATAGATAGATAGATAGATAGATAGATAGATAGATAGATAGATAGATAGATAGATAGATAGATAGATAGATAGAAAGATAGAAAGAAAGATAGATAGAGCGATAGATAGATGGATGGATGAATAGATGGTTGCTAATGTATTTTAGATAGATAGATAGATAGATAGATAGATAGATAGATAGATAGATAGATAGATAGATAGATAGATAGATAGATAGATAGATAGATAGATAGATAGATAGATAGATAGATAGATAGATAGATAGATAGGAGTAAAATAACTACTGGCTCGTGTGTACCTTGATGGTGTGTGCGGCCTCCTCCACAGGTGTGCAGGTGTGCTGATGTTGTGTGTTTTCTTCTTCCTCCACACACACTCTGCACATCAGCCGCTGCTCCTCCACACAGAAGAGCTCCAGAGTCTCTCCGTGCTCCTCACAGCGCAGCCGAGCTTCTGCGCATGCGCTCCTGCTCCTCTCCTGCTGAAGGATCTCGCACAGGTTCTTCAGCGCGCGGTTGCACGGCGGATGCTCCATGGGGAAGAGTGTGCGGCACTCGGGGCAGATCCGGGACCCGCTGTGCTCCCAGTACTGATACAAACAGGCCCTGCAGAAGCTGTGGGAGCAGAGCAGCAGCACTGGGTCTCTGAAGATGTCTCGACACACCGAGCACTGGAGGCTCTCCGCGAACACCGACGCCATCGCCATCTCGCTTTTTCCTGCTTTCTGAAGTGCGGCGGAGATTCAAATACAGCTGAGCCGTGACGTCACAACCTGGGAAAAACAGGTTCTGCGGGCGCGCGCTTCCTCAGAAAGCTTGGAGAGATTACACAGAATGCTATCTGTTTCCTTCTGATCTCCTGCTTTGGTTTTCTCTGGAAGACAAGCAATTCAATGACCTACAGATAAGAGAAGGACAATTTCACTGTCAATTCAACTGTATTCTAGTTAACAGCTGACTTATAATGGAAATACTGTAGTTCTAAAGGGGAAATTACACATTTTCCATGACACTTCTCTGCTTTTAAATCGTTTTTCTACTTTAAAAAGTGCTGGTTTGTTGTAATAACATGGACTAACCCAATCACTGGCATAAAAAGTGTCATTCAGATTTAAATGAAAAATTAACCCAGCAACATTTGTGTTTGTCCTTATTTGACCCAACATTGGGTTACAACAAACCAGTATTTCTTAGTGTGTAGAAAAAGAATTTAAACGTAGAAGTGCAATAAAAACAAACAAACAAGAACTATGCTGGGTTGTAATCCAAAGTTGAGACAAATATGGACAAACCCAACTGATTTATAAAGTTGAAATAACAAAATTAAATGTTAATTTAATACATTTAAATGTAATTGAAAAATTAACCCAGCACTGGGTTTGTCCTTATTTCACCCAATGTTGAGTTACAGCAAACCCACAGGATTAGTGTGTAGACAATTAAAAATTACTAGAAGTTGAACTGGGGCTCATTCTGAAAATGTACCCCTGTATACATTTCTGGAGAATACCAAACTCGTATGTTTTTTGCAGGTTTGTTTTCGTGAATCCACCAGAGGCCACTGTGTACGCTTTTTCAGATCTCAAATTTCTCTCGCAACTACCATTCGCTCCTGCTGTTCTCACGTAAATCCACCAGAGGCCGCTGTCGCCTGGCTGGCTGGCTGACTGACTGACTGACTGACCCACCCTCTTCCTTCCCTAAACCCAGTGCTTAATTTGTCAATTGCGAGGTCCTGGAACAGATCGGGGTAACGGATCCGGCATGTTACCCGAGGATGGAGAGGTGTAGCGCACGGAAGTGGAGACCGAGGGGTGTCGCGGACGAAGGACAAAACTGAAGGGCGGGGCGGTGGTGGGGTGATTGTCGCGAACGCAAGTGAAGAGCGGGGCGTTTGTCGCAGGTTGGGGAGTCGCGGAAGAAAGTGAAAGTGAACAGTGAATGAGGAGGGGGGTCGGTAAAATGAGGTGCCGGATCAAATTTCAGAGGTGCCGGATTCGGATCTGGCGTGTTCTGGCACAAATTAAGCCCTGCCTAAACCCAACCAATAGTGTTTTCAAAGACACCAATTGACCCGCCCACCCCCTTCCCTAAACCCAACCAATAGTGTTTTCAAAAGCCCCGATTGACCCCCCCACCCCCTTCCCTAAACCCAAGAAATAGTGTTTTCAAAAGCACAGATTGACCCGCCCACCACCTTCCCTAAACCCAATCGACAGTGTTTTCAAAGACACCAATTGACCCGCCCACCGCCTTACCTAAACCCAACCGATAGTGTTTTCAAAGACACCAATTGACCCGCCCACCGCCTTACCTAAACCCAACCGATAGTGTTTTCAAAGACACCAATTGACCCGCCCACCGCCTTACCTAAACCCAATCGACAGTGTTTTCAAAGACACCAATTGACCCGCCCACCGCCTTACCTAAACCCAACCGATAGTGTTTTCAAAGACACCAATTGACCCGCCCACCGCCTTACCTAAACCCAACCGATAGTGTTTTCAAAGACACCAATTGACCCGCCCACCGCCTTACCTAAACCCAACCAATAGTGTTTTCAAAAGCACCAATTGACCCGCCCACCGCCTTACCTAAACCCAATCGACATTTTCAAAAGCACCAATTGACCCGCCCACCGCCTTACCTAAACCCAACCAATAGTGTTTTCAAAGACACCAATTGACCCGCCCACCGCCTTACCTAAACCCAACCAATAGTGTTTTCAAAGACACCAATTGACCCGCCCACCGCCTTACCTAAACCCAACCAATAGTGTTTTCAAAAGCACCAATTGACCCGCCCACCGCCTTACCTAAACCCAATCGACGTTTTCAAAAGCACCAATTGACCCGCCCACCGCCTTACCTAAACCCAACCAATAGTGTTTTCAAAAGCACCAATTGACCCGCCCACCGCCTTACCTAAACCCAACCGACGTTTTCAAAAGCAATCCAGTAATGATTTTTACCATGTTTTCAGATTTTACCACAGTCTCACCCTGTTATTTACTTCTTTATTGTATTTTTTGGCTTCTGTTATTGTCTTACCTGCTTTCTGGAACTGTTCTTCACCAGACTCGAACCCCATCATTGTGGTCAACTCTTCTCTGCATCTCAAGTCCACCGACATGTCAAGCTACTGGACAAACTGGTAACAGCGGTAAAGCCGTCCATAAGGAGGTAAGCGGTCAGCTGGTAAGCGTGAAAAGGAACGGCATCATACCTCCCCGTACGTTCGTTTTAAAGACAAAATACAGCCATACGTACCTCTGGCTACATAATTCACGATCTCCAGAAATGTATATAGGGCTACGATTTCAGAATGAACCTATATTGCAACAAACGCTGGGTTGTTGAAGCCTAAAGTTGGGAATCATTCGAGTTATTTAGATAAAGGCTGACTTATAATGGAAATACTTTGTTAGTTTTAAAAGGGCAATTAACACTCTTTCTTTCATTACACTTTTCTACTTTTAAATTGATTTTATACACTCAAAAATGCTGATTTGTTACATGAACCCAATGTTGAGTCAAACAGGGACAAACCCAACCATTGGGATAAAAAAAAGTGTAATTTCAATTTAATCAAAGAATTAACCCAGCATTGGGTTTGTCTGTATTTGACCCAATGTTGTTACAACAAACCAGCCTACCAGCATGTCGAAAAACAATTTAAATGTAGCTAGAAGTGGAATAAAAAACGCAGCACTGTGGCCTCACAGCAAGAAGGTCAGCTGGTTCGAGTCCCGGCTGAAACAGTTGGTGTTTCTCTGTGGAGTTTGCATGTTCTCCCCGTGTTGGTGTGGGTTTCCTCAGGGTGCTCCGGTTTCCCCCACAGTCCAAACACATGCGCTATAGGGGAATTGATTAACTAAATTGCCCGTAGTGTATGAGTGTGTGTGAATGAGTGTGTATGGATGTTTCCCAGTGTGGGGTTGTGGCTGGAAGGGCATACACTGCATAAAACACATGCTGGATAAGTTGGTGGTTCATTCCGCTGTGGCGACCCCTGATTAATAAAGGCATTAAGGCGAAAAGAAAATGAATGAATGAATGAATGATTGAGTATATAATATTTTACTAGCTATTTTGCCAGACAGTATTCAGCTTAAAGTGCCGTTTACAGTTTTTTTCTGAATGCTTAAGCACATTTTTTGTAACTATTGGCTATTTTTGCAACACTCTACACACAAATAAGAAAACCCTTCTCCAAATCTGCTAAACATTTTAGTTCTCTTGCAAAAGCTGATAAACCTTGCTTAACTCTTCAAACCTTCGCAAAAATGTTATTTTTGTATCAAACATTTAACACAAGCATCACATTAATGAGCACACAATGCTCCAACTACACACTGATGATATGAATAAAAACTACATCTGGCTTTTGCTTTGAAAACAGCTCCTCAACTGATTGTCTTTAAAAAGGAGTTTGCCGCTAGAAGCTTTAAAAATAATGAAGAGTGAGATGGCTAAACAATTGTATGATTTGTTTCAAGAATATTGTTTTATTTAATCCCCTTACAGAGTTTCTATTTGATGTCCGCACGGTATGTTGTTCTTTTTTTGTTACTGTAAGTTATTTTATTTTTGTTGTTGTTTGTTTGTTTGTTTGTTTTGTGTGTGTAATTTTATGGCTTTATATTTGATTCACTCTACAGTATATCTGACATGTCTCAGTCAGTGTGTGCACTAAATTGGGCCTAAATTGCTATGTTTTTGAATGGCAAATAATATATATATATATATATATATATATATATATATATATATATATATATATATATATATATATATATATATATATATATATATATATAAACATCTGGCTTTTGCCTTCTCTGAGCACAAGTTAGGCTATTCAGTTTGAGGTCATACCTTTCTCATAGTTCTGTAAACATACAGGGATGCAAACTTCAAGTACTGGTGTTTACAGTTTTTCCCAATTGTTTACACACATTTTCTGAAAGCATGTCTCATATTGTCAGAACTCTACACACAAATCACAAAACACACACACATTGGGCAAAACCCTTCAATTCTCCTGCAAAATGAAACTTTACATTCAAAACAATGTACTTTCTTCTCAAAATGGTGTTTTGTTTTCAAATGACACACACAAGCCATCACATCAATAGACATTTATAAGAACCATTTGAACACTGATGTGCTTAATGTAAAACACTATGACCACTTCTTCTCCATTCATCATAATGACTCACTGTGAGCCTTTTTTTTTTGTTCAGTGTAACACTTACTGCAGACAGTACACAGGCCTACAGAAGTGCATTGTAAAATATTTCAGAATATTGTTTTTATACAAAACACATAAATACACAGTACCATACGGAGACCCGGAAGGGACGTGATGGTGGAAAAAAAACTGAGTGGGAGAAAAAAAAAAAAACAGTGATAGGAAAATATATATTTTTTAAAGTTTTTGCGTTCCCTCGCAAAGATTGCGTTCCCTCGCAAAGATGTTTTGCGAGGGAACGCAAAGATGTTTTGCGTTCCCTCGCAAAACTGTTTTTCCACAAACACTTCCTGTTCACTTAAGTGAATTCATCAATGAATTCATACATGTCAACCCTCCCGTTTTTGACTGGATTATTCCGTATTTTACTATTCTATCCTGCTATCATATCATTCAGTATCAGCGAATGCATATGAGCCAACGACTGGTATAAGCGCTGACTGACAGAAGCGCTCCGTATGATAAACTGATCCCAGATCAGTACACACCAACGTTACACCTCTGTTATCAAACAAGTGAGGAGCAGCAAATTAATCTCTCGTTTTTTATTTGATTACAGTGGTGTCACTGTATAATGCACAGATCTAAAATGAAAGTATTCCATTACTTTCGTAACTGTTTGTGCATTAGTTTGTCATTAGGTGTGTTTAAAATAAAACACGCAGTACGGAAATGTTTACAAATTTAAGAGTATTTGTCTTGTCTAAACATACACCCGAATATACCAAAATGCCCAGCAATTTCGCTCCTCTTTAGATGGCGTGTACAGAAGCTGATCTGGGATCAGTTTATCATACGGAGCGCGTCTGTCAGTCAGCGCTTATACCAGTCATTGGCTGATTCAGAGGTTGCATATGAAGGGTGATGATCGACGCACAGCTTTAATGGAAAGAAAGTGAATGAAGACATTTTTATATTCATTTCAGCGTGTTTTCAGGATTAAAAATACACGAGAAAGATGGGAAAATAATGAATAATGTGATGATAGCAGGATAGAATTGTAAAATACGGGATAATCCAGGCAAAAACGGGAGGGTTTACATGTATGAAGTGAACAGGAAGTGTTTGTGGAAAAAGTTTTGCGAGGGAACGCAAAACATCTTTACGTGCCCTCGCAAAACATCTTTGCGTTCCCTCGCAAAACATATTTGCGTGCCCTCGCAAAACATTTTTGCGAGGGAACGCAATCTTTGCGAGGGAACGCAAAAACTTTTAAAAATATATATTTTCCTATCACTGTTTTTTTTTTTCTCCCACCCATTTTTTTTTCTCCCACTCAGTTTTTTTTTCCCACCATCACGTCCCCTCCGGGTCTCCGTAGTACGAAATATATGTGACTGTATTTTTCCCACAAAAACAGTGTACACAGTGTTCATCCCAACCAACACAAAGTTGCACATAATGTGGTCTATATATGCCATCAACAGAAGTATTTACAGAATACAGTTACAGTAAAAAATAAATAAATACATTTTAAAAAAGTGTGCATTTCGGTCACACACTTTCCATCGCCAGGCAGAAAAAAAAGTCCTCAATAGGATTGAGAAATGTAGAATATGATATGAGCTCTGATTTCTAAACTGCGATTATGTGTGACTGGTGTTTACCTATGTGATGAGTTAGAATGCAAAGTAGGACAACTGACTTTACAATTTTGAATAACAGTGTGTTCCTTGTGAAATCAAGAGATTTTCTGCATGAAAATTGTGTCAAATGCAGAGAATTGTGTGTAGTGTTTTGAAAAAAGTGTGTTTTAAATCTGCAATTTGAGTGTAAAGCAGGAATTGTGCTTGAAGTTTAGCAGAATTGGTTCAGGGGGTTGGTGCATCAGTGACATGTTGTAGTCATTGTGTCTGAAGTACGAGTAATTGTGTGTAAACAATTGGGAAAAACTGTATTTACACACATCAAAACAAGCACATGTGTTTTTCCAGACCAAAACACACAATAGTAATTTCACTGAGAAAAAAAAAATCAGACTACATCGTGTCGTCTCTCTGGGTCCGGCCACAAAATCTCATCTACATCAGATGGAATGTCCTCTAGTCCAAGGCACCGGGGAAAGTATCTGATTGCAAAGTGAACTAAATATCTAAATCAGTTTTCACATGTGACAGTGTGCCAGACAGTTGGCAAAATAGCGTAAATAATAGCCAGACATGTGTGTAGCTTTGCTAGGAGTGTGTTGATCATTTGGAAATTCAGTGTAAAGCAGTGAGTTGTGTTCACAGTTCCGCAAAAAGAGTGCTGTGCAGTGGATTGTACCTCCAATTTTGAAAAGTGTGTGTTACAAAATTGCAAACTTAGTGCAAACCCAGCCAACATGTCCACGTGGGCCCCACATGGGATTTTCCTGGGCTTTGTGGGTGTCAACTGGGCATGGGCTCAGAGTGGGCGTTTTGTTGGGCTGAATATGGGCCCCAGCTTAAATAAGGTTGTGGGTATCAGTTAAGCAGCCCACATACTATATTTGTGGGTCCTAAATGTGCCACATATGGGCAAAATTAGACAGTATTTATTTATTTATTTATTTTTGCAACGTGTTTGCTTTTGTACAATTATAATAACAGCCCAACCAGTTTTTAAATAAAATGTTAAGTATTTCATACAGTGCTGCCAACTCTCACGCATTCGGCGTGAGAGTCACGCAATTGACAGTATTGTCACGCTCTCACGCCACACATCCATTTTCTCACGCAGGAAAATCATTCCGTGAATATTTTTCCCGTTGTAATAAAGACGGTGTTAAAGATATTTATTGCTTTATAATGATGTTATTCTCTCTATGTGCAACCGATCCAACGCTGGTGAAAGCAATGTAATAGAAAAAGAAACTGACGCATGCGCGCAGAAAACATACCCGCGAGCCTCTCGCACCGCCCCTGCTTGATGCGCTGCTCGCGTTGCCGCTCCCGGTATGAATCCCGGTTGTGAACATGTATGCCGAAAAAAATAGGCGCTGCTCACGCTTTGTGCAACAGGTGTTGTGACGAGAAACCCATCCCTATTTAGGCTAAGTGCAAATAGCGCACCTCGTTGGAATAAGCTAGTTGAGTGATTCCCGTTCATCACAGTTTGATTGACAGAGACAACATAACTAAAGAGAGCAACAAATAGCTGTGACAGTGGCGTAGTTTGTAAAGCGCCTGGCATGGCATGTGTTGATGCGATTGATCATGATTCCGGTTCGAATCCAGCATTTTTCTACATATCAGATTTTGCCTACTCTTCATCACGAGGAAGACAAGTAGGAATCATTAATCAGTGTGTGTATTATGGAAGACTCAGATTCATAGAACTGGATTGGAGAGGTGTTATATGCAAATCATATGCATTGTAGAAGTTATACATTAAAAATACCCTTATATATACATTTTAGTACTGCTTCTGTGAACTTGAACAAGTATATTAAAATCCATTCATTTTCACTAGTTTTATTAGTATTTTTTTTTTTTCAAAGTGGGCTTTAAATGCTTTAAAAATAAGTTAAATCTTTGTAGACTAGAAATATATGTACTGTATATCATTTATTTTAAATATGCGGGCAATACAATATAGATTAATTTCATAAAAACATATTTTATTAATCTTTTTTTAAATTCAACTATGGGGGTGTGGCAGGTAAGGGGCCTACAAGACATTGTGCCCAGGGGCCTCTGAATTCTTAATCCGAGCCTGCCTTTCATAGACTTTCATTGGGATTCTGTCTACATGAAAACCAAAGGCCAAAATTGATTAAAACATAATATGATTATTATCTTGATGGATAAAGCAAAACAATAAGTGAAGCGCATTTTAAAACGCACTAGTTTTACAAATAAACGTAAAACAAATCTGTAATCTTCTGTAAGGGAAGGGTTCAATCTCATTAGTGTCATGATGTTATTAAATAATTATCAATTTA
The DNA here is from genome assembly GCA_903798195.1 of Danio kyathit. Classification (NCBI taxonomy): domain Eukaryota; kingdom Metazoa; phylum Chordata; class Actinopteri; order Cypriniformes; family Danionidae; genus Danio; species Danio kyathit. The sequence goes on from LR812532.1 coordinate 1,164,141, forward strand.
AGTTAATAGATGCACATTTCAGAGGGGCTGTGTTTTATGGCAGGGGTAACAGCCTTTAATGTACAGGTGTCAGCGCCTAGTGAGTTTTGTAAATCGGCTAAATTAAAGTTTAACTAATATGATGATGATCTTAATTTGACTAAGCATATCTCCTGATAGATTTTTTTTATAAAGCAGAAAGGAGGGATAAAGTCAGGGAGTTTAGACTTAATAAACCTAATTATTGGCCATAAGTCAGGTCTAAGACAACACACAACAGATAATTCTATAAAACATTTCTTGTGTTCTATACAATCTGTAGAAATTCATTCTAATGAAATTAATATTCATTCATTAATTTTCCTTCAGCTTAGTCTCTATTTCAGAGGTCGCCATAGCGGAATGAACTGCCAACTGTTCCGGCATATGTTTTACGCTTTGGATGCCCTTCCAGCCGCAACCCAGTACTGGGAAACACCCATACACACTCATTCACATATACACTACAACCAATTTAGTTAATCAATTCCCCTACAGCGCATGTGTCACTCGAATCAGTGACCTTCTTGCTGTGAGGCGACAGTGCTAACCACTGAGCCACCATGCTGTTCTGAAATTAATATATTTACGCAAAAGATTTCTTAAATGTTCTTAGCATATCACTTCAGTTGTATCTTTACATCGTTTTTTTATTTATTTATTTAAAATAGGATAATTGTATAATAGTAATAATACTCTAATTTAATAAATATCTTAGAAGTATTTATTAAAATAATATATTTATTATTTTATATATTTATAAATAATCTGGGCGTGGCTTGCTGTGGGGGGGTGGCTTGTGGATATGGGCGGGGCGTAAATTCTCACTCCAAGCTAAAGCCAAAAGTTGGCAGCCCTGCGTCAAATAGACATTTAAAAGCACTACTGTACCTCAACGAAGATTGTTATTCATATTTTGAAGGTTGTAGTAACTTCACAGAGACCAGACCAACTTACTACAGGCGATATTTTGTCAAAACCACCCTTACTGTACATACAGTAGTCAATAGACAAATAAAAACACTACTGTACCTCACCAAAGATTATTATTCATATTTTGAAGGTTGTAGTAACTTCACAGAGACCAGACCAACTTACTACAGGCAATATTGTGTCAAAACCACCCTTACTGTACATACAGTAGTCAAATAGACAAATAAAAACACTACTGTACCTCACCAAAGATTATTATTCATATTTTGAAGGTTGTAGTAACTTCACAGAGACCAGACCAACTTACTACAGGCGATATTTTGTCAAAACCATCCTTACTGTACATACAGTAGTCAAATAGACAAAGAAAAACACTACTGTACCTCACCAAAGATTATTATTCATATTTTGAAGGTTGTAAGTAACTTCACAGAGACCAGACCAACTTACTACAGGCGATATTTTGTCAAAACCATCCTTACTGTACATACAGTAGTCAAATAGACAAATAAAAACACTACTGTACCTCACCAAAGATTATTATTCATATTTGAAGGTTGTAGTAACTTCACAGAGACCAGACCAACTTACTACAGGCGATATTTTGTCAAAACCACCCTTACTGTACATACAGTAGTCAAATAGACAAATAAAAACACTACTGTACCTCACCAAAGATTATTATTCATAATTTGAAGGTTGTAGTAACTTCATGGAGACCAGACCAACTTACTACAGGCGATATTTTGTCAAAACCACCCTTACTGTACATACAGTAGTCAAATAGACAAATAAAAACACTACTGTACCTCACCAAAGATTATTATTCATAATTTGAAGGTTGTAGTAACTTCATGGAGACCAGACCAACTTACTACAGGCTGATATTTTGTCAAAACCACCCTTACTGTACATACAGTAGTCAAATAGACAAATAAAAACACTACTGTACCTCACCAAAGATTATTATTCATATTTTGAAGGTTGTAGTAACTTCATGGAGACCAGACCAACTTACTACAGGTGATATTTTGTCAAAACCATCCCTTACTGTACATACAGTAGTCAAATAGACAAATAAAAACACTACTGTACCTCACCAAAGATTATTATTCATATTTTGAAGGTTGTAGTAACTTCATGGAGACCAGACCAACTTACTACAGGCGATATTTTGTCAAAACCACCCTTACTGTACATACAGTAGTCAAATAGACAAATAAAAACACTACTGTACCTCACCAAAGATTATTATTCATATTTTGAAGGTTGTAGTAACTTCATAGAGACCAGACCAACTTACTACAGGCGATATTTTGTCAAAACCACCCTTACTGTACATACAGTAGTCAAATAGACAAATAAAAACACTACTGTACCTCACCAAAGATTATTATTCATATTTTGAAGGTTGTAGTAACTTCATGGAGACCAGACCAACTTACTACAGGCGATATTTTGTCAAAACCACCCTTACTGTACATACAGTAGTCAAATAGACAAATAAAAACACTACTGTACCTCACCAAAGATTATTATTCATATGTGAAGGTTGTAGTAACTTCATGGAGACCAGACCAACTTACTACAGGCGATATTTTGTCAAAACCATCCTTACTGTACATACAGTAGTCAAATAGACAAATAAAAACACTACTGTACCTCACCAAAGATTATTATTCATATTTTGAAGGTTGTAGTAACTTCACAGAGACCAGACCAACTTACTACAGGTGATATTTTGTCAAAACCACCCTTACTGTACATACAGTAGTCAAATAGACAAATAAAAACACTACTGTACCTCACCAAAGATTATTATTCATATTTTGAAGGTTGTAGTAACTTCATGGAGACCAGACCAACTTACTACAGGCGATATTTTGTCAAAACCATCCTTACTGTACATACAGTAGTCAAATAGACAAATAAAAACACTACTGTACCTCACCAAAGATTATTATTCATATTTGAAGGTTGTAGTAACTTCACAGAGACCAGACCAACTTACTACAGGTGATATTTTGTCAAAACCACCCTTACTGTACATACAGTAGTCAAATAGACAAATAAAAACACTACTGTACCTCACCAAAGATTATTATTCATAATTTGAAGGTTGTAGTAACTTTATAGAGACCAGACCAACTTACTACAGGCGATATTTTGTCAAAACCACCCTTACTGTACATACAGTAGTCAAATAGACAAATAAAAACACTACTGTACCTCACCAAAGATTATTATTCATATTTTGAAGGTTGTAGTAACTTCATAGAGACCAGACCAACTTACTACAGGCGATATTTTGTCAAAACCATCCTTACTGTACATACAGTAGTCAAATAGACAAATAAAAACACTACTGTACCTCACCAAAGATTATTATTCATATTTTGAAGGTTGTAGTAACTTCACAGAGACCAGACCAACTTACTACAGGCGATATTTTGTCAAAACCACCCTTACTGTACATACAGTAGTCAAATAGACAAATAAAAACACTACTGTACCTCACCAAAGATTGTTATTCATATTTTGAAGGTTGTAGTAACTTCATGGAGACCAGACCAACTTACTACAGGCGATATTTTGTCAAAACCACCCTTACTGTACATACAGTAGTCAAATAGACAAATAAAAACACTACTGTACCTCACCAAAGATTATTATTCATATTTTGAAGGTTGTAGTAACTTCACAGAGACCAGACCAACTTACTACAGGTGATATTTTGTCAAAACCACCCTTACTGTACATACAGTAGTCAAATAGACAAATAAAAACACTACTGTACCTCACCAAAGATTATTATTCATATTTTGAAGGTTGTAGTAACTTCATGGAGACCAGACCAACTTACTACAGGCGATATTTTGTCAAAACCATCCTTACTGTACATACAGTAGTCAAATAGACAAATAAAAACACTACTGTACCTCACCAAAGATTATTATTCATATTTTGAAGGTTGTAGTAACTTCACAGAGACCAGACCAACTTACTACAGGTGATATTTTGTCAAAACCACCCTTACTGTACATACAGTAGTCAAATAGACAAATAAAAACACTACTGTACCTCACCAAAGATTATTATTCATAATTTGAAGGTTGTAGTAACTTTATAGAGACCAGACCAACTTACTACAGGCGATATTTTGTCAAAACCACCCTTACTGTACATACAGTAGTCAAATAGACAAATAAAAACACTACTGTACCTCACCAAAGATTATTATTCATATTTTGAAGGTTGTAGTAACTTCATAGAGACCAGACCAACTTACTACAGGCGATATTTTGTCAAAACCACCCTTACTGTACATACAGTAGTCAAATAGACAAAGAAAAACACTACTGTACCTCACCAAAGATTATTATTCATATTTTGAAGGTTGTAGTAACTTCACAGAGACCAGACCAACTTACTACAGGCGATATTTTGTCAAAACCACCCTTACTGTACATACAGTAGTCAAATAGACAAAGAAAAACACTACTGTACCTCACCAAAGATTATTATTCATATTTTGAAGGTTGTAGTAACTTATAGAGACCAGACCAACTTACTACAGGCGATATTTTGTCAAAACCATCCTTACTGTACATACAGTAGTCAAATAGACAAATAAAAACACTACTGTACCTCACCAAAGATTATTATTCATATTTTGAAGGTTGTAGTAACTTCACAGAGACCAGACCAACTTACTACAGGCGATATTTTGTCAAAACCACCCTTACTGTACATACAGTAGTCAAATAGACAAATAAAAACACTACTGTACCTCACCAAAGATTGTTATTCATATTTTGAAGGTTGTAGTAACTTCATGGAGACCAGACCAACTTACTACAGGCGATATTTTGTCAAAACCACCCTTACTGTACATACAGTAGTCAAATAGACAAATAAAAACACTACTGTACCTCACCAAAGATTATTATTCATATTTGAAGGTTGTAGTAACTTCACAGAGACCAGACCAACTTACTACAGGCGATATTTTGTCAAAACCACCCTTACTGTACATACAGTAGTCAAATAGACAAATAAAAACACTACTGTACCTCACCAAAGATTATTATTCATATTTTGAAGGTTGTAGTAACTTTATAGAGACCAGACCAACTTACTACAGGCGATATTTTGTCAAAAACATCCTTACTGTACATACAGTAGTCAAATAGACAAATAAAAACACTACTGTACCTCACCAAAGATTATTATTCATATTTTGAAGGTTGTAGTAACTTCATGGAGACCAGACCAACTTACTACAGGCGATATTTTGTCAAAACCACCCTTACTGTACATACAGTAGTCAAATAGACAAAGAAAAACACTACTGTACCTCACCAAAGATTATTATTCATATTTTGAAGGTTGTAGTAACTTCATGGAGACCAGACCAACTTACTACAGGCGATATTTTGTCAAAACCACCCTTACTGTACATACAGTAGTCAAATAGACAAAGAAAAACACTACTGTACCTCACCAAAGATTATTATTCATATTTTGAAGGTTGTAGTAACTTCACAGAGACCAGACCAACTTACTACAGGCGATATTTTGTCAAAACCACCCTTACTGTACATACAGTAGTCAAATAGACAAATAAAAACACTACTGTACCTCACCAAAGATTATTATTCATATTTTGAAGGTTGTAGTAACTTCACAGAGACCAGACCAACTTACTACAGGCGATATTTTGTCAAAGCCACCCTTACTGTACATACAGTAGTCAAATAGACAAATAAAAACACTACTGTACCTCACTAAAGATTGTTATTCATATTTTGAAGGTTGTAGTAACTTCATGGAGACCAGACCAACTTACTACAGGCGATATTTTGTCAAAACCACCCTTACTGTACATACAGTAGTCAAATAGACAAATAAAAACACTACTGTACCTCACCAAAGATTATTATTCATATTTTGAAGGTTGTAGTAACTTCACAGAGACCAGACCAACTTACTACAGGCGATATTTTGTCAAAACCACCCTTACTGTACATACAGTAGTCAAATAGACAAATAAAAACACTACTGTACCTCACCAAAGATTATTATTCATATTTTGAAGGTTGTAGTAACTTTATAGAGACCAGACCAACTTACTACAGGCGATATTTTGTCAAAAACATCCTTACTGTACATACAGTAGTCAAATAGACAAATAAAAACACTACTGTACCTCACCAAAGATTATTATTCATATTTGAAGGTTGTAGTAACTTCATGGAGACCAGACCAACTTACTACAGGCGATATTTTGTCAAAACCACCCTTACTGTACATACAGTAGTCAAATACACAGATAAAAACACTACTGTACCTCACCAAAGATTATTATTCATATTTTGAAGGTTGTAGTAACTTCATGGAGACCAGACCAACTTACTACAGGCGATATTTTGTCAAAACCACCCTTACTGTACATACAGTAGTCAAATAGACAAATAAAAACACTACTGTACCTCACCAAAGATTATTATTCATATTTTGAAGGTTGTAGTAACTTCATGGAGACCAGACCAACTTACTACAGGCGATATTTTGTCAAAACCACCCTTACTGTACATACAGTAGTCAAATAGACAAATAAAAACACTACTGTACCTCACCAAAGATTATTATTCATATTTTGAAGGTTGTAGTAACTTCACAGAGACCAGACCAACTTACTACAGGCGATATTTTGTCAAAACCACCCTTACTGTACATACAGTAGTCAAATAGACAAATAAAAACACTACTGTACCTCACCAAAGATTATTATTCATATTTTGAAGGTTGTAGTAACTTTATAGAGACCAGACCAACTTACTACAGGCGATATTTTGTCAAAAACATCCTTACTGTACATACAGTAGTCAAATAGACAAATAAAAACACTACTGTACCTCACCAAAGATTATTATTCATATTTTGAAGGTTGTAGTAACTTCATGGAGACCAGACCAACTTACTACAGGCGATATTTTGTCAAAACCACCCTTACTGTACATACAGTAGTCAAATACACAGATAAAAACACTACTGTACCTCACCAAAGATTATTATTCATATTTTGAAGGTTGTAGTAACTTCATGGAGACCAGACCAACTTACTACAGGCGATATTTTGTCAAAACCACCCTTACTGTACATACAGTAGTCAAATAGACAAATAAAAACACTACTGTACCTCACCAAAGATTATTATTCATATTTTGAAGGTTGTAGTAACTTCATGGAGACCAGACCAACTTACTACAGGCGATATTTTGTCAAAACCACCCTTACTGTACATACAGTAGTCAAATAGACAAATAAAAACACTACTGTACCTCACCAAAGATTATTATTCATATTTTGAAGGTTGTAGTAACTTCACAGAGACCAGACCAACTTACTACAGGCGATATTTTGTCAAAACCACCCTTACTGTACATACAGTAGTCAAATAGACAAATAAAAACACTACTGTACCTCACCAAAGATTATTATTCATATTTTGAAGGTTGTAGTAACTTTATAGAGACCAGACCAACTTACTACAGGCGATATTTTGTCAAAAACATCCTTACTGTACATACAGTAGTCAAAGAGACAAATAAAAACACTACTGTACCTCACCAAAGATTATTATTCATAATTTGAAGGTTGTAGTAACTTCACGGAGACCAGACCAACTTACTACAGGCGATATTTTGTCAAAACCACCCTTACTGTACATACAGTAGTCAAATAGACAAATAAAAACACTACTGTACCTCACCAAAGATTATTATTCATATTTTGAAGGTTGTAGTAACTTCACAGAGACCAGACCAACTTACTACAGGCAATATTGTGTCAAAACCACCCTTACTGTACATACAGTAGTCAAATAGACAAATAAAAACACTACTGTACCTCACCAAAGATTATTATTCATATTTTGAAGGTTGTAGTAACTTCATGGAGACCAGACCAACGTACTACAGGCGATATTTTGTCAAAACCACCCTTACTGTACATACAGTAGTCAAATAGACAAATAAAAACACTACTGTACCTCACCAAAGATTATTATTCATAATTTGAAGGTTGTAGTAACTTTATAGAGACCAGACCAACTTACTACAGGCGATATTTTGTCAAAACCACCCTTACTGTACATACAGTAGTCAAATAGAAAAATAAAAACACTATATATATATACAGGGCTCGAAATTAACTTTTTTACTTGGTAGCACCGGTGCTCCCAACTTCAAAAATTTAGGAGCACCAGAAAAAATGTATGAGCACCACTGCAAATTGTATCTTAAGGGATTTATTGTATTTGAAAACAACATCAATCAGGACTAACAAAAACCAGAAACAACTAACTAATGCTGTGATGACTTATTGATATCTGTGCAATATTTCCAAAATGAATGTCTAATAATTATAAAATATTATTAATGATGACGATGATGACAATATTACTTGCAATGAATAACATTTCTCATTATCATGCTGCCCTGAATGTGCTTGATTGTGAGTTATGTACTGTGAAAGGTCCTGCTGTTACTTTATGAAAAATACATTTATGGTTTCCATCAAACAAAAATGAAGCATTGCAGGAAGAAATATTTATTTAGCACTATTGTTTTATATGCATGTCAATTTAATAAATAATATTTCTGCTACAAAACAAACGAAAGATTATAATAAATCATTCAGTCCAATGCTGAAAGCTGCAAAGCAGTCATCAGTAAATATAAAAATAATCTACATCTCAAGAAAGAATGGACAAAAGAAAGTAAGAGAAGTCTCACTTCTACCACTCTTTAAAAGTGTTGGTTTGGGTTTGTGTCATTGTAAATGCTCGGTCTCGTTATGAGCTGATTTACATTTTTCTGTGTTTGTGGAAAAGCAGGCGAGTCAGCCGGTCTAATATATGCGTGGGGCAGAGCAGGATTCTCGTAATGACCACCTGTGCAATTCCGTTCTTTGTTATGAGCCGCAGTTTCAGTGTAAACTCAGTAAAGGCGAGCTTCTTTGGCGATGATGTGTACAGTGTTAGATTTTACATTTAGCGGACATTTGCGCTGAGCACGCAGTGAATCCAACGCATCAAGATTTGGGCACCTTCTCCGAAAACCCTCAATTGATCTCGGCTGGCACCCCTATAAGCTCCCTGTTATCTGACAGTGGAAAGCCTTGAGTGATTGACAGCTAATATGAACCAATATAGCGGCAGGGAAGTCCGATTCAGCACGTTTTTTAAAAAATTGAAACAAGTCGCACTACAACCATTATATGCAGTCGCACAAATGCTCCCAAATATATTATGAGGTCGCATAGATTAAATTTCAGGCGCATATGCGACCAAAATGGTCGCAATTTCGAGCCCTGATATATATATATATATATATATATATATATATATATATATTATATATATATATATATATATATATAAATATTTATGGTGTCTCAGACTTCTTCATAGACATGTGACAGGCTGCCCCAATGCTGACATCACCAGTCAAACTGTCTGTATTTGATACTGGTGCAAAAATTCACAAAGTGTTAATATGAATATGTAGATCCATACGGCAGACCAGATAACTTTATAGCGTTAGCTAGTTAGTGACATTGTACAGCATTTCCATTCCGCTAGCTTAATTACCTTCATATTCCATTATGTATGATAAAGCATACAATTTAAATCCTTTGGCCAATTTGGTGGCCGGACATTTAGATGATAATGAGCATATTCGGTGGACATCTGTGATGTTTAACTTTGGTAGTTCCTGGAGGCTTCTTGTATAAAACAACTCCAAATTAGCGGAGAGTGAAAAACTTGTTCTGCCCAGGTTGATTGGAACGCGAAAGTTGCGCATATATCCTATTATATAACGTATAAAACACTACTTACTACTTACTACTTTCAATAACAAACCGCTGGCGCATATGAAATAGCGATGAGCGGAAGTGTTCTACCCAGGGATCCGGTTTGGTCACGTGACGTTCGACATATACCCTATTAGGCAAGTCATTGGACAACAGTGGTTTGTTCTGTAAACAATTGAAATTAATATATATATATATTGACCTTAACAGTTACTTTTTCCAGCCAAACTGAAAGAAATAAGATGTTTTAGAATAAATATTACAGGAAATACTGTGAAATATGTCCTTGCTCTGTTAAATAACACTTGGGAAGTAATAATAATAATAAAAAAATAAAAAATATATATATCTTGTTATATACAGTATATAACAAGAAGGTGAATTTTGTCTTGAGCTGTAGGCCTGTGTTATTGCAGGAACATGTGTGGTGAAGCGGTGGCAAATAGCTTGAACTTAGTGTCTATGCAAATTTACTCTATGACTACGCTTACCTTAGCAAATAGCACAAAGTTACGGTATATGCAAATTTATCTACACTGGAACACTGTGATGAACTGTTTACCTCAGAGTAGGAATGCACAGTGTGTGTGTGTGTGTGTGTGGGTGTGTGTGTGTGTGTGTGTGTGTGTGTGGCCTCAGGTTGTTGCATCATTATAAATCACTTTGAATAAACATCTGATAAAAGATTTCTTGTGATTTACTTTCTTACTTTAATGTAAATCGGAACACGATGCTTAACACTGAAACATCTAAACAAATGTGTTAGATCACCAAATAAACAGAGTTATTTTAAAATAAAGATTACATAAATAAATAAATAAACAAATAAATGTGACAATTGACACCATTAACTGCCCTAAATTAATCAATGTTCATTTCATTCATTTTCGTTTCGGCTTAGTCCCTTTATTAATCAGGGGTCGCCACAGCGCAATGAACCACCAACTTATCCAGCATATGTTTAACACAGCGGATACCCTTCCAGCTGCAACCCATCACTGGGAAACACCAAAACACTCATTCACACAAATACACTACGGCCAATTGAGTTCATTAGTTCCCCTATAGCGCATGTGTTTGGACTGTGGGGGAAACCGGAGCACCCGGAGGAAACCCACACCAACACGGGGAGAACATGCAAACTCCACACAGAAACACCAACTGACCCAGCTGGGACTCAAACCAGCGACCTTCTTGCTATGAGACGATCGTGCTACCCACTGCGCATCATATTAATTTATCTGATTTGTAAAAGGTGAAATATTGCCTCAAGCAGGGTTTCTTAAGAAGTGAAGTGAAGGGAGGGAAATTAAGACACTTCTGATGGGATTAATAAAGTGGCCGGTGAGTGTATAACGAGTACTCTCCACCAGAGGGAGCTATTGCATTGATGTTCTATTGACTCGTTCATGTTTCATCGTTTACTCACCCTTCATTTGGTCCGATTCCGTTTGAGTTTCTTTCTTACCATTGACTTCCATAGTATTTGTTCTTCCTACAATGGAAGTCAATGGTTTCAACACAAGAAAAAACACACATAAAAGTATGGAAACACTTAAAAATGGTAAGCAAATGTACTTTTTTGGCTGGCCTGTGCAGGCAACTAAATGTGGTTTAGCTTTTAGCAAAACAAGCAGACACAAACCTCAGTCTTACACTTCACGTTTAACACCCTAATGATACCTCATCAATGACCTCTTAAAGCAAATATTAAATCAGTTTAAATGATAAACCCAGAGGTCTCAAATAAACTATGACCATCAGCAAATGTTAATTCAGTAAAAATATGAACTCTGACCCATATGACAGCTAAGTAACAGTGACTGCAGCATAAATTAAGTCACTAAATGTAAAGCAATTGTCATTTATAATACTGGTTATAACACATTTTTGTTCAAGCATGTTGGGAATTTGCACAACATTGATAATCATAATGTGAAATTTGGCCAGACGACTGCCATACAGAAGTGCAATATATATATATATTTACATTTATATAAAACATTGTGTATTATTTTAACAATAATATATTTTCCAAATGCATAATATTCCCAAGTAAAACTTCAATTTTCATGTTGCATGTATAAATATATGTAGTTACAGTTGTGTGAAAAAGTATTCACCCCCCTTACTGATTTCTTATTATGTTTGTACGTTTGTCATTTAAAAAAAAAAAAAACTGCATAATGTGTTTACTTGTATTGTCTTTAACAAATAGTCAAATTGTTTTGATAATCTGACACATTAAAAGTGTGACAAACATGCAAAAAACAAATCAGCTATGGGGCAAACACTTTTTCACACCACTGAATTCAATTCAATATAATAATATTCTAATTATTATTATCATTATTATTATTATTATTATTATTATTATTATTATTATTATTATTAATAAATATGTCATTTAAGCCTATAAAATATTATGCATTACATTTATTTGACACATATGCACGGGCACCAGAAATAAAATAAAAAAAAATGTGAAAAAGCGGGACCAAGTCAAATATCTAAACGGGTTTTTGACATATTTAAATACATGCAAATTTATTTATTACTCATAAATTTCAATGTGACTTCTGTATGGGCTGTGACAACGTAAAGAAACAGTTTGAAAAAAATATTAAAATACCCATCAGGTTTAATCAAATATTGTCAACTAAACAACTTTAAAAAAAAAATACAATCCAGTTGTTCCTGTTTATTTGTGTTATCAGTAAGGGGGCAAATACTTTTTCACACCACTGTATATGTGATTTAAACCTATAAAATATTATACATGACATGAAATTTGACACATATGCACGGGCACCAGAAGCAAAATAAAAAAGTGTGAGAACAGGGGACAAAGTCAAATATGTAAATGAGTTTTTAACATATTTAAATACATGCAAATTTATTTACTACTCATAAATTTCAATGTGACTTTTGTATGGGCTGTGACAACGTTAAGAAACATTTTGAAAAAAATTACCTAACAAGGTTTATCAAATAATGTCAACAAAACAACTTTTATTTAAAAAAAATAATCCAATTATTTTACTTTATTTTAGGCAAATTATAAAATGACCCCCTCTACTTAATTATTATTATCTTTTGCCTTTGTTAGAACTTTCCAAGGTGGATTTTTCTCTCTCTCTCAGCATGGTTTTTCAGCAGTGCATGTGTGAACTGCATGCTCTTCTTAAGAATGATGCTGTAATGAGGCCGTGCGCTTCACTGAATCACATCATTACACTGTAAACAGGTGGAGATAGTCGGGTCAGGACGGCTTCATCCAACATGCACAGGAATGACAATGCTCAAGCAACAAATGCCTAACCCTAAGTATTAAACCCTATGTATATTTACATTAACATACAGTGTAAGTCAGAATTATCCATCCTCTTGTGATTTTTTCTTTTCTTTTTCAGATATTTCCCAAATGATGTTGAACAGATTCAGGAATTTTTCACAGTATTTCCTAAAATGTTTTTTCTTCTGGAGAAAGTCTTATTTGTTTTATATCTGCTAGAATAAAAGCAGTTCTTCATTTTTTAAAAACAATTTTAAGGTCAATATTATTAGCCCCTTTAAGTAATATTTGCAAGATAGGCTCATTCTGAAATCGTAGCCCTATATACATTTCTGGAGATCGTGAATAATGTAGTCAGAGGTACGTATGGCAGCATTTCCTCTTTAAAACGAACGCTACGGGGCGGTATGACGCCGTTTCTTTTTTATGCTTACCAGCTGACTTACTTTTGTATGGACGGCTTTCCCGCTGTTACCAGTTTCTCCAGTAGCTCGCCATGTATGTCAGCGGACTTGAGACTCAGAGAGGAGTCGACAACGAGGTTCGAGTCTGGTGAAGAGCGGTTCCAGAAAGCAGGTAAGACAAAAACAAAAGCCAAAAATTAAAATAAACAAGTAAATAACAGGGTGAGTTCCCAGAGATGGGTTGCGGCTGGAAGGGCATCCGCTGCGTAAATCGTGCTGGATAAGTTGGCGGTTCATTCCGCTGTGGCGACCCCGCAAGGGACAAAGCCGACAAGAAAATGAATGAATGAATAACAGGGTGAGACTGTGGTAAAATCTGAAAACGTGGTAAAAATAAGGCGAGGGCTTTTCTTTTTCTGGATCGCTTTTGAAAACACTGTTGGTTTGGTTTAGGGAAGGAGGAGGGTCAGTCGATATATAGTAAATATTCTATTTATTTAGAATAATAATAATAATAACAATCAGATTTATATTTATTTATACTAAATAATTAGGCGACACGGTGGCTCAGTAGGTAGTGCTGTCACCTCACAGCAAGAAGGTCACTGGTTCGAGCCTTGGCTGGGTCAGTTGGCGTTTCTGTGTGGAGTTTGCATGTTCTCCCCGTGTTGGTGTGGGTTTTCTCCAGGTGCTCCGGTTTCCCCCACAGACCAAACACATGCGGTACAGGTGAATTGGGTAGGCTAAATATGAGTGTGTATAGATGTTTCCCAGAGATGGGTTGCAGCTGTAAGGGCATCCGCTGCGTAAAACATGTGCTGGGTAAGTTGGCGGTTCATTCCGCTGTGGCGACCCCGGATTAATAAAGGGACTAAGCTGAAAAGAAAATATATGAATGAATGAATACTGAATAATTAAAATATATGCTTTTGGGTAGTGGGTCGTGGCCATTGATTAGCCACGCCCCTGGGGGTTACTTTAATGGGCTGTATGATGGTATAATTGATGACTGCAGCAAAAAAGGCAAGAAAGGTCCAGATGTAGTGAAATATTAGGAACATTTCAGTTTGTTTGTATGCTGTCAGAATTGTTTGAGACAATTACATGTGTTCCAATGAGAGAAATAAAAAGGCAACCACATTGTCAGGTTGTAAACAGGTTAAGGCTTTTAAAAGGCTGTAAATCAAGTTGTACTTGTCGGGCTCGGGCCGAATTCTGTCGATCTTGAGCCCTATTGGGCCTAACCATATGGCCCGATTACACCTCTATTTTAAAGTTCGTGCAAGTTCGTTATTTCCAATGGAACCACTGACTTAGAGTGTACTCACACTATGCTATCTGAACCGTGCCCAGGCCCGTTTCCCAGATCATTTGAGAAGTGTGAGTGCTCTGAATCTGGCTCAGGCATGGTTCAGTTGGAAGAGGTGGGCCTGAGCGCAGTTCACTTGGGCTCAGGCGCAGTCCGCTTGCAGTGTGAGTGAGCCAGAGCCTGAGCCAGAAACTGAAGGCGAGACGTGACTTTTAAGGGACTATTGGATATGGATTTATTAATCATTCATACTGTTCAATGAACACAAACTGTGGTAGATTATTAAAGACACAAACCCCTCACTGCACCACAGCTTCAGCAAACCTCATAATTCCTGCAGCGCGAGGACTTTATGATTGTTTATGAGCGTCAAAAGTGGCTGATCTGTTCGACGAAATATATGACTGCGTGTCACCACATATCAAACGACTTAAACGATATAAAGGAATCTCCACTGTGCTGAGCGAGAGCGCTTACTGACCAGCGCATCATTGATGACGTAAGCGTGCTCAGGCCCTAATGTAATGTGAGTGCGGGCCGTCGAGGGAGACGGGAGGGGGGACAAGTGTGCTTCGACCCGGTTCAAGGCAACTTTAGTGTGAGTACACCCTTAGAACACTGTAGCAACCACTGCATAGCAACCACCCAGAACAGCCCGGCAACTGCATAGCAACAATCAGACAAATGACAAATTTCACCTGAGAGTTTGTTCAGTGGTTTTCTTTCTGCAGTGCACCTGAATGTTTTCTGAGGATTCTGTGAATGCAGTTTAAATCAAATTACACCTCTAATGAAGCTCAAGGGCCAGACGACTGGGCCGTCACACTGTCCCATACATGGACAAAATATTCAGCTCTCGCCACAGTAATCAGACTACATGTGATTCATCATACTCAGATGCAGAGGAATTGTTCTTGGCAGCCACAATCATGTATATAAAAGCCTAACCTGTTCAATTGTCTGTAATGCTTTCATACTGGAGCGCTTTCTTTATCCTAATACATGGACTTTTCCCAGAGCTTTCCAAAGTTTAGTTTCAGCTCACTCATCATGAACAACAAACCACACACACACACGCACGCACGCACGCACGCACGCACACAACACAAACACTCATCAGCCAAATCAGTGTGTCACATGAAGTCTTTTCTTGCACTAAGAGCTGATTTCACCGATTCTATTTAAAACCAAATATTTGGTACTGAATGCATTTAGTTTTATTATGTTTTATTTTCCTGCATATGTCCAAGTTGAAGACAACATCAATAGCTTTGCTGTGATATTTAAATTCTTTCTTTAATTATGTCCCAACTGTAGAAATTTCCCCCCCACTCTATTTTGTGTTATATTTTAGTCTTTGTTTATTTGCTTGTTTGCTCATTTATTGATTGATTGATTTGCTTGTTTGCTTATTTATTTATTTGTTTGTTTGTTTGTTTGTTTGTTTGTTTGTTTATTTGCTTGTTTGCATGGATTGATTGATATGCTTGGTTGCTTATTTATTTATTTATTTATTTATTTATTTGCTTGCTTGTTAATTTATTTATTGATTGATTTGCTTGGTTGCTTATTTATTTATTTATTTATTTATTTATTTATTTGCTTGCTTGTTAATTTACTTATTGATTGATTTGCTTGGTTGCTTATTTATTTATTTATTTGCTTGCTTGTTTGCTCATTTATTGATTGATTGATTTGCTTGTTTGCTTATTTGTTTGTTTAATTGTTTATTTGCTTGTTTGCATGGATTGATTTATATGCTTGGTTGCTTATTTATTTATTTATTTGCTTGCTTGTTTGCTAATTTATTGATTGATTTGCTTGGTTACTTATTTATTTATATATTTGTTTGTTTGTTTATTTATTTGCTTGTTTGCTAATTTATTGATTTATTGAATTGCGTGGTTGCTTATTTATTTATTTATTTGCTTGTTAATTTATTTATTGATTGATTTGTTTGGTTGCTTATTCATTTATTTATTTATTTATTTATTTATTTATTTATTTGCTTGCTTGTTTGCTAATTTATTGATTGATTAATTGATTTTCTTGCTAATGTATTTATTTATTTATTTATTTATTTATTTGCTTGCTTGTTAATTAATTAATTTATAAATTAATTTATTTATTTATTTGCTTGCTTGTTAATTTAATTATTAATTGATTGATTGATTGATTTGATTGCTTGCTAATTTATTTATTTATTTGCTTGCTTGTTTGCTAATTCATTGATTGATCGATTCATTTGTTTATTTATTTATTTGCTAATTGATTAATTTATTTATTTGCTTGCTTGTTTGCTAATTGATTGATTGATTCACTTTCTTGTTTGTTTATTTATTTGTCTGTTTATTGATTTTCATGTTTGCTTGTTTATTTATTTATTTATTTGCTTGCTTGTTTGCTAATCTTTTTATTGATTGATTGATTGATTGATATGCTTGCAAATATATTTATTTATTTGGTTGTTTGCTAATTTTTTTATTAATTAATTTGCTTGCTAATTTATTTATTTATTTGCTTGCTTGCTAATTTATTTATTTATTTGTTTGTTTGTTTATGTGCTTGCTAATTTATTCAGTTATTTTAGCTTGACTAAAATAAAAATAATAAATGTAGAAACCGTTAAGGTCATTATTATTGACCTTTTCGATTGTCTACAGAACAAACCACTGTTGTCCAATAACTTGCCTAATTAACCTAGTTAAGCCTTTAAATGTCACTTTAAGCTGTATAGAAGTGTCTTGAAGAATATCTAGTCTAATATTATTTACTGTCATCATGGCTAAGAGAAAAGAAATCAGTTATTAGAGATGAGTTATTAAAACTATTATGATTAGAAATGTGCTGAAAAAAATCTCTAAAAAATCTTTAAACAGCATTTGTGAAATATTAGAAAATGAATACAACACTTCACAGGAGGCTGAATAATGCTATCTTCAACTGTATATTTATATGTTAGCATGATATCAGCATGCAATTATTTTATTATAGGTATTTTGAGATCTAAAGACAACAATTTTGTGTTAGATTTGTGTTGAAAGTGTTTGGAACCTTTGACAATTTTAAAACATATGCAATGCAATCCAATAATGATAATCAAGACATTATAATGCAATCCAATAATGATAATCAAGAGATTTGAGATGTTTTAGAGGCTTATGAAGATCATTCACCACTCAGGAACAGAGAAAGTAAAGGTTCTGGAAAGAAACCTTCTTCAAAAGATGATCATAAATAAGAATGCATGGACAATCTTGAAATGATAATAACAATATCAATAGATTTTTCTGTCAGATATTTACTGTAATAATAATAATAATAACACACAAGAATGACTCTGATATTGTCATTATCGTTTCAAGATAGTCCATTGTCTTTTGAGGAAAAAAAAAGTCTTCTTCAAAAGACTGATCATACATAAGGATGCACTGGCAATCTTGAAATGAATTTATTATTAAAATCAGTAAATATCTGACAGCAAAAATAAATAAATAAAAATACAGGAGAAGCACAAGCTGAATGTTAAATATTTATATGGCAAATGGATCAAACTTCCCCTGAACAAAAGAGAACATTGCTGTTTTAAATTTAGCCCTGAAATAATGGCATCTGTGTGTCCTCAGCAGTCTGAGTGTCAGCGTGTAATTCAGGCTTCGCTGTTACTGATGGACTGAACACTGTATTAGACCCGTCAACAAAGTGCTGCTGTTCCTTTAACATCTGAAACGACCATTTGCAGAGGTCTAAAAGAAGAAAACATACAGATTTAAATTTAAGAGTCAAATTATAAAAGGATGCAATAAATTGTTAAAAAGTCATACAATGTGATTTCTGCATTTTTATTTTAGACTCTGTCTCTCACAGTGGAATTGCACCTATACTGAAAAGTCCAGACCCCTCCATGATTTCTAAGTAGGAGATCTTGAAAAATCACAGTGTGATTAAACACTTATTTCCCTCACTGTATATACGTTTCTGGAGATGGTGAATTATGTAACCAGAGGTACGTATGGCTGCATTTCGTCTTTAAAACTAATGCTACATAGCGCTATGACGCCATTCCTTTTCACACTTACCAGCTGACCGCTTAACTCCATGTAGGCGGCTTTCCCGCTGTTACCAGTTTGTTCGGTAGCTCACAGTGTACGACGGCGGACTTAAGATGCAGAGAGGAGTTGACCACGATGAAGGGGTTTGAGTCTGGTGAAGAACGGTTCCAGAAAGCAGGTAAGACAAAACCAGAAGACAAAAAATAAACTAAAGAAGTAAATAACAGGGTGAAAATGTGGTAAAATCTGAAAATGTAGTAAAAATCATGCGAGGGCTTTTCTGGATTGCTTTTGAAAATACTGAGGTTGGGTTTAGGGATCGGTGCTTCTAAAATGATATTAGGGAAGGGGGTGGGTGGGAGCATCGGTCAATTGGACAGTAAGAAAATCAGTCAGTCGACAGCGCCCTCTGGTGGATTTATGTGTGAACAGCAGGTGCGTTCAGAAATCTGAGATCTGAAAAAGTGTACACAGCGCCCTCTGGTGGATTTATGTGTGAACAGCAGGTGCGTTCAGAAATCTGAGATCTGAAAAAGTGCACACAGCGCCCTCTGGTGGATTTATGTGTGAACAGCAGGTGCATTCAGAAATCCGAGATCTGAAAAAGTGCACACAGCGCCCTCTGGTGGATTTATGTGTGAACAGCAGGTGCATTCAGAAATCTGAGATCTGAAAAAATGTACACAGCGCCCTCTGGTGGATTTATGCATGAACAGCAGGTGCGTTCAGAAATCTGAGATCTGAAAAAGTGTACACAGCGTCCTCTGGTGGATTTATGCGTGAACAGCAGGTGCGTTCAGAAATCTGAGATCTGAAAAAGTGTACACAGCGTCCTCTGGTGGATTTATGCGTGAACAGCAGGTGCATTCAGAAATCTGAGATCTGAAAAAGTGTACACAGCGTCCTCTGGTGGATTTATGCGTGAACAGCAGGTGCGTTCAGAAATCTGAGATCTGAAAAAGTGTACACAGCGACCTCTGGTGGATTTATGTGTGAACAGCAGGTGCGTTCAGAAATCTGAGATCTGAAAAAGTGTACACAGCGCCCTCTGGTGGATTTATGCGTGAACAGCAGGTGCGTTCAGAAATCTGAGATCTGAAAAAGTGTACACAGCGCCCTCTGGTGGATTTATGTGTGAACAGCAGGTGCGTTCAGAAATCTGAGATCTGAAAAAGTGTACACAGCGCCCTCTGGTGGATTTATGTGTGAACAGCAGGTGCGTTCAGAAATCTGAGATCTGAAAAAGTGTACACAGCGCCCTCTGGTGGATTTATGTGTGAACAGCAGGTGCGTTCAGAAATCTGAGATCTGAAAAAGTGTACACAGCGCCCTCTGGTGGATTTATGTGTGAACAGCAGGTGCGTTCAGAAATCTGAGATCTGAAAAAGTGTACACAGCACCCTCTGGTGGATTTATGTGTGAACAGCAGGTGCGTTCAGAAATCTGAGATCTGAAAAAGTGCACACAGCGACCTCTGGTGGATTTGGGAAAACAAAAACTGCAAAAAAACATACCTCATGAGACGCATTTTGCTGTCTCCAGAAATGTATATAGGGTTACGTAATCAGAATGAGCCCTGCTTGGATATTTTAGAGGACAAAATGTGCTTTTGTTGTATCACAAATTAATAAATAAATCCGCCTCTGATGACCTGAGGTGTTTTGCGGGTCATTTTCTGTGTAGTTTTGCTGAAGCACATCAGAAACATGACATGATTTAATATTCAGAAAGTGAATATGAGCTGAAAGTGAGCGTGAGTGATGATGAAACGAGGAAACCTGCTGGAGAAAGAGGATCCGGCCGGCTGCTGGAGAAACTGAGTAACACCTGCTGCATCTCTGACTGTGAACACACACACACACACACACACACACACACACACACACACACACACCTTTTTAAATTTTCATTCTGCGTGATTTATTAGCAAACAAAATGTCACCACAAGATCAAAACTGACTGGTATTACTGTACTTTTGAGGACATGTCCCCACATTGTAAGGAATACAAGGTATACACACACACTCTGAATACACACACACACACACACATGCTGAACACTGTTGTCTTTATCATACACAAACAAACACGTCAAAATACAAAAACACACTAACACTATCATCTACCACACACACTGTTATCCTTACACACACACACACACACACACCCAAACTGACTCATTTCATCGTTAACACTTGCGTACACACAATCATTCTCAGAACTCACAAACATACTGTCATCCTCACACAAACACACTCTCATCATCAACATACAGTCATCGACACACTCTTGAGCACGCACAGACACACGCCGTCATCCTCACACACACACAGACACACACAGATGGCTCAGGAGTGGGCTGAGAGCAGGACACACATGTGAAGGCACAGAGAATCAACAATGGAGGATCGGCCAGATTTCACAGAGGATTTACAAGCAAAACTATTTTTACATGATCTGGAGAGTCAGAATGAGAGCTGCTGTGTGTGTCTGTGTGTGTGTGTGTGCGCGTTGTAGGTGGTCAGACCCGATCTGCACGTCTACACTGCTGTTAGTGAGCAACACGACACACAACCTCAGGAAAACACACTTAATATATGACAGATTACACGTGGATACAAAGAGAAACAACACATTTCATTTAGATTTTTGGCATAGTCCCTTTATTAATCGCCACAGTGGTATGAACCGCCAACTTATCCAGCATATGATTTACACAGCGGATGCCCTTCCAGCAACCCAACACTGGGAAACATCCACACACTCTTGCCATTCACACTCATACACTACGGCCAATTTAGTTCATCAATTCCCCTATAGCGCATGTGTTTGGACTGTGGGGGAAACCGGAGCACCCAGAGGAAACCCACGCCAACACGGGGAGAACATGCAAACTCCACACAGAAACACCAACTGACCTAGCCGAGACTCAAACTAGTGACCGTCTTGCTGTGAGGCAATCGTGCTACCCACTGTGCCACAGTGACGCCCGAGGAACAACACAAAACTACTAAATAAATCGACATTAAGAGGACAGTTCACACAATCCTTTTTCCTTTACTCTGCCTTTGCTGCCATTTATTCAACTCAGTTCAATTCATCTTTATTTCTCTAGCGCAGAAGTTCTAGTAAATTGAAACTGTGTCAGTGCAGTGTTCAGAGTTGAAGTTCAGTTCAGTGTGGTTTAATTTTCACTCCTGAAAGTCCAAACGCTGAAGAGCAAATCCATCCATGAAGTCACCGAGCAAGCCAGTGGCGACAGTGGAGGAACAAACATCAGCAGCTGACCAAAGCGAAGGAAAAAAAAACCTCAAGAGAAACCAGAGATCAGTTGGGCACGACCGTTTCTCCTCTGGCCAAACTTCCTGTGCAGAGCTGCAGTCTAGGCGCCGGACATAGATATATACACTAGATATCGCATAGGGACCCTGAGCATGCGTCAATAGCGCCGCCACATTGGTACAGTGCTCCTAGGACAAACGTCATTCAACCGCACTAGTCAAGACAGTGTGCCAATGTGAAGATGCTGGACTTTAGCGCTGTGTTTGTGTTGTAGTAACGAGCAAACAAAGTAAATAAAGCACAAAGTCAGAACATTTCATATAGTTTTTTATGTTTTTGTATGTTATGAGCTTTTGTGCTTAACAAGTAATGTTATTGATGATAATACAGTCTCTTACTGCAGTGACCATAAGGCAAAGTAGCACCAACTCGCACTAAATTCTAGACTTATGCTAGTTTTGTTGAATAAAATAAGCAAACAATGTTATGAAATATGACAAGAAGATGCTGCCGTGCTAGAAACTTGTATTATTGTCGGCTAAGTGAACGAGTCGTTTATAACGGAGATTCATTCACAAACGAATCACTCCCTCCGTCAGAATGAGAAGTGAAAGCAGGTGAGGGGGTGTGTTTCAGGACATGGATTAGATCCAATTAAACAGGGAAGGAGGGTAATGCATTTCCATGCACACAAACACACACTCTTTGTGCCCGTGCGGTCACATCCATCAATGTAGAAAAGTGATGTAAAATTATATTTCGTAATTTAAAAAAAATTTTGCATACTGACCACTGGGGAAAACTCCCGATCATAGATATATGTGTATATGTGTATTTCTCTGGCTTTGGATGGCCACAGTCCTCCGCTTCACCTTGGTCCCGCATTCATTTCAAAGGAGTGCTACCCTGTACTAAAATGGCGGCTCTATTGACGCATTCCTTCTAATAGACAATAGCAGGGTAGGCGACATCTAATGTATATATATATGGGCGCCGGAGGCTGGAAAACACTAGACGTCCATCGTGGAGAACTGCGGGTATGAGAAGGTCACCGGCAGGTGTTCAGGCTGGCCCACAGGATCAATGCGGAGACTCACCTGTCACTGGCATCTTTCATGAATCAGTCTCATGCTTTCCACTCCTCCATGACCACCACAGCATCTGCTCAGGATACGGCCTGGTCCAAGATTATGGATACTTTGGCATCATTTCTTCACAGGTTTTGGATCACATCAATGGTGCTGCAAAATTTCTAGAGGCCTATGGGAAAATAATTAGCATAGCTGCTGTTCATAATGTATTTAAGTGAAGTTTATGTATAAATCAATTTCGAGAGGATCACGTGCTTATGATTGATCTGAGCTGTTCCAGCATTATCCCATGATCGATTATCCAATCAGACAACTCCTAACTCAAATAACCAGAGTTTTCTTATCTCAATATCTTCATCTTGAAGAACCCCCCCCCCCACCCCATCTCTATTTTTCCTCGACTAGCACTGTTGCCTCACAGCAAGAACGCCGCTGGTTTAAGTCCCTACTAAACCAGAAGACATTTCTGTGTGGAGTTTTGCTTGTTCTCCCCGTGCTCGCGTGGGTTTTCCCCGGGTTCCCCGGTTTCCTCCCACAGTCCAAATAACATGCACCCTAAGTAAATAGAACACACAAAATTACTACCATAGTCAAGCTCTAAGAAAGCACTCCTCTCCTCAGTCATCCATTTCCATCATCCAGCTAGAGTAAGCCGGGGGAGTTTATCGAGATCTACCTGAGCTCAAACTCCCCTCTCTCCCTGCAAACGGGAGGGAGCCCAGGGCTCGAGAATCTTACAAGCTCAGGGCTCTCTCCCGGGACAGCATGCCAAACAAGCTTTTATTATCAATCATCAGCTAAGTGTGAACTCTTGAAACAAGATATATTAAATATCCATGCAAAAATTCTATGCTATAATTGAAAATACAGTAGTGTTTATATTAACAAAAAAAGAAACACATATGCACACACAGTTCTACTGTATTTTTGATCATATGAATGCAACCTTGGTGAGCTGAAGATCTTATTATTTTAAAAATCTTGTTACCCTCAGGGTTTTCAACAGTAGTGCGCATTTTTGATTGAGCTGAATAATTTATTTCAGAATCTTTCCACTGTGCATCAAAGCAGGACGATGAGGCCTTAATGAGGCCGTAACCTCACTGATCTTGAGGACTAAACTGCAAACATCTAGCAATAGCAGCACATTTTGACCTTTTTTGGTCTCCATGAGGAAAACGCCTCATAAATCAGACATAATGAAGTATTCTGAAAATGTAAAAATACTGTAACATTTGTAATTGCTTTCCAGTATTAAAGATGAGAGAAATCTGTCTGTTTAAGTATTGCAATGATACTAGAGGCCCTATTATACGTACATATACCTGAGGCATCTGAATTAGACCACACCACTGACCAACTAAAAGCTGCTCTAAAGTCAACTGTGCAGGGTTTTTAATTGTTATTCAAAGAGTGTATTAATGTTATGCACCTATGTGGCTCCAAAACACATGTACAGATTGCTTATTACACACAGGGATGCGCAGCAGTACACAAATATATTTAAATATGAAAAATTAAAGTATTAAAATGTAAAAAAAATATATATATTATTGTTATAATATAACAATAATATCTCCCTCCTCCCATGCCTTCTTTACCTTCATTTGTTCAAATCCTGCTGCTGTCAGTTTATTCATGGAAATGTACAATTGTTTAATTATTTGTTCATTTGTTGTTAGTAGTAATATCTATTATTCATATACAGTTAAAGTCAGAATTATTAGCCCCCTTGTTAATTTTTCCCCCCAATTTCTGTTTAATGGAGAGCAGATGTTTTCAACACATTTCTAATCATAATAGTTTTAATAACTCATCTCTAATAACTGATTTATTTTATCTTTGTCATGATGACAGTAAATAATATTAGACTAGATATTCTTCAAGACACTTCTATACAGCTTAAAGTGACATTTAAAGGCTTAACTAGGGTAATTAGGTTAACTACGCAGGGCTGCATTTCCCAAACAACGACGTAACTCGTGGCTGAACTATCATAGTGCGATGCATCGTTTAGGGAAAGAACGATGTAGTGACGAGTGTTTCCCAAAACCCGTAGTTTCTCTGTCGCAGATCCATCGCTTGAACCACGTTAGTTATAGCGTAAAGCGCCCATAATGATGCTCTAAACGGGGTGGAGGAACTTCTTTAGAGAACAACCCCATCATTTCTTTGTGCAAACTATATTGTTTTACACGCACACGCATTTAAAATGAAATCCAATATTAGTTTTGGTAAAAACATGCACTCGTTTTCCATATTAATTTAAATAAATGTAAATGGCACATATAGAGCTGTGTTTGCTTTACTAATATTATTGAGAAGTTGAACATTACATATTCTATTCTAAAACATAAAATCACTTACAAAAGCTAACACTATTCTAATATCATATATAAATCATATAAATAAATAAATAATGAGGCGATTTATTATAAATATATTAACTTTAATAATAATATTAATGATGATGATAATTATTATTAATATTAGTAAGTAGGATATTGTTTATTTATTTAAAAAAAAAAATTTAAAGTCTACTTTTACAATTTGACACATGCAAACCACAGCAGAAACTTCTAACCAACAGGCCCATATACAGTAGAAATACTTAATAAATAACCCACTATAAAATAAAAGAATTAACGTATGCTATGTTTTTTTATTTTCACAAGCTTTGGAGACGTAACATAAATTCCGCTTTAAAATAATAGCTCTTTCGTCATGAGGCTGTGTTCAAAATGACATCAATGTTTTCAAAGTGCACTGCGAAGGGAGCACAATTGTAAACATGAAGATCGCTAAAACTGAACTGTAAAAATACTTTGAAAGCAAATTACACCTAAGAGAGATGACCTTAATGCTTTTTTACTTTTAATAATTCCAACTTTGAATGTTAGAATGTTCTAAACGAATAGGGCATAGGGGGGATAAGTGGGAATAGAACACAGCCAGGAACTATGCTTCTAACTACAGCTCCACAGGTGTCGTTTCAAGTGCTCGAATTTGTGACGCAGTTTGCGAATGTTCGTTGGAGCGATGGATTTGGGAAACGGCAAATCAACAAACTATCTTTGTAACGACGGAACTTGCGACCTTAGTTGGCTAACGATGGTTTAGGGAAACGCACCCCAGGTTAGGGTAATTAGGCAAGTTATTGTATAACGATGGTTTGTTCTGTAGACTATCAAAAAATATATATAGCTTAAAGGGGCTAATAATTTTGACCTTAAAATGGTGTTTAAGAAATTAAAAACTGCTTTTATTCTAGCCGAAATAAAACAAATAAGACTTTCTCCAGAAGAAAAAATATTATCAGACATACTGTGAAAATTTCCTTGCTCTGTTAAACATCATTTGGGAAATATTTAAAAAAGAAAAAAAATTAAAAGGGGGGGGCGAATAATTCTGACTTCAACTGTATGTATAGAATAATTAGACCTTATTCCCATTAGAAGAATAAGGACAACCTTTTTAGATCATGCACTTGGTGCACAGACTGTTTTTCCAATCCTTAAAATAGCAAATAGCCATGGTGCAACGCAACTGACTTTTAAAGGGAATGTGAGATGAGACTGATTGGTTTAATGCATGTTATGCCCAAAACACACCCATAACTCATGATGAGAATAAGGACAGCTCTTTTACACTATGCGTCTGGTGCACAGATCTTTAAAATAGCCAAAGTGGTTTCTAAGATGCCCTAAGTGAAACTGCGATGCATTTTAGACCATGCGCTTACATCATTAAAATAGAGCCCAATGATTTTAAATTCATGTTGAAGTCGCTGTTGTTTGTTAGATGTGATAGTGTAAAAAAACAGAGGTCTTATAAATCACTTCAGTGTTTCCTGCAGCTGTAAACTCAGTGTGTGATTTAGTTTTTGTCGTGCGGGTCTGAAATGCGCTGTGTTGAGTTATCGGGTCAGTGTGAAGCCGGCTGATCTTCCTGCAGACTCAGAGCTGTGTGAGTTTATAACCTCCTGCTTCACACTGGATGGAGATCTGGCTCAACTCCCTGTTCTCCCAGCCGCAGTAATGCATCTAATCCTGGCTTTGGTTAGCGCTGCAATCTCTGAACAATTACCCATGCATGTACAGTGCTCAGCATAAATGAGTTCACCCCTCACTGATCTCTCTTTAAATTTATATTTTTAATAGGATGCTTTAATAATATATCTGTGCATATACATTAGATGAGTCAGTACCAAAGATAAATCTGGAACTAATCTAACAAAAAGACTGAAGATCACAGTCCAAAAACTAGCACATCTAAATTAATGTTGTTTAAAATTTTAAATATAATTTTAATAAACAGGAAAAAGGCGACGCAGTGGCGCAGTAGGTAGTGCTGTCGCCTTACAGCAAGAATGCACTGGTTCGAGCCTCGGCTGGGTCAGTTGGCGTTTCTGTGTGGAGTTTGCATGTTCTCCCTGCGTTCGCGTGGGTTTCCTCCGGGTGCTCCGGTTTCCCCCACAGTCCAAAGACATGCGGTACAGGTGAATTGGGTAGGCTAAATTGTCCGTTGTGTATGTGTGTGAATGAGTGTATGTGGATGTTTCCCAGAGTTGGGTTGTGGATAGAAGGGCATCCGCTGCGTAAAACAAATGCTGGATAAGTTGGCGGTTCATTCCGCTGTGGCGACCCCAGATTAATAAAGGGACTAAGCTGAAAAGAAAATGAATGAATGAATAAACAGGAAAAATGTTTTTTTTTTTTGGCTATCTTTCTGTTTTAGGTGACCAAATTCTTATTTTAACGAATATAACCATTTAATAAACTGTTGCATGGAGTTGACCAACTTCGGGCACCTTTGAACACGTACCACACATCACAATTCCTCAGCATTTCTTCTTTTTGTCTCAGAAACAGCATTATTGATGTCAAACCACAAGTTTTCTATATTGGGTTAAGGTCAGGACACTGGGTTGGCCACTAATCTTATTGGTCTGGACGCAAAATGCTGCTATAAATTTTAATAAACAGGAAAAATCAAGAAAAACATAAAAAAATACCTTATTTGAAATATTTTAGTTTGTGTTAGTTTAGTTTGTTGTTGTTTGTTTTAGCAATAACTTGATTGATTTTAAATGTAATATTTCTATTCCTAGAGCTCTTCGGTGACCAAACTCTTATTTTAAATGCAAATATGTTTTGTTTAAATGCAAAAACAAACATAAATATAATATAAATATATGTTATATTATGTATATTCACTGAGAAATTGATAAAAATATTCATTTTTCAGAAAGCAGTGTACTCCTGATCGTTGTATATTTAGCTGGACTTTCATTTAAAGTATTTGTTTTTCTTTTTTTTTTTGCATGGCATTGCTGTTTGTATTCATTTATTATCTTTGTTTTGTTTCTGTGCACTATTTGTTTAAAGTCTGATCCATGTTCAACTTTTCTGGAAATTTAAAGTCTGAACCCATTGGATATTGTCTGAAAAGCATTTTCTCAACAGAGACTTAGGAATTATATAAATGTTGTCATAAATATTTAGTTGCACCCTCAGGTATGAAGATATTGCATAATAAATGGTTCAGTCAAGAACAACTGTTTACCGTGTAACTCATCGTGCATTTCTGACACACTATCCTAATCTTGTGGGAATGAAAAAATAAAGCATGCCTTTTTGTATCAGCTCAGTCAGAAGACCTCTAGTCATTTATATAACCAAACCAACAACTTCAAAACAATCATCTATTAATTTGTGCTTAATTGTAATCATGCATTTCTGTAAAACACTACTGGATATACTTCATTTGAAGGTTTCCATGTTGCAGTGTTCATAGCTATTCATGTAACTAATGAATTACATGTACTTATGGTGAGGGTTAGAATATCAGTTTAGGGTTAGTTGCGTTTAATTATTACGTACTTGGATAATGTGTAGCCTTAAAATAAGGAGTTGCCCAATATTCTCTTACCTTCACTGTCAATGCATTGCATTTATTTAAATAGATTGTGAAATGTGATGCATTTATTAAACAAAATATTACTTACAAAATATGTTACATAGAGTCACAATGCATCACATTCATTATGCTAGCTAGCTAGTTAACTCATTAGTTCATTGAAATGTAATGCATGTATAATAAAAATTACATAATAAATGAATAATTGTCTACTATTTGACATGCATTCTTAAAATGTTATCAAAATCTGACTGAAATGAAATGAAGCATTAAGAAAATTAAGATAAATTATAGTAATTTACAAATACTACTTTACCCTTCTACAGTAAAGTACTCAAACTGTTGTGGTGATTCTACAGTTGCTATGGTAACACAACAACTACAGTAATTGATCTGTTGTGGTGATTCTACAGTTGCTATGGTAACACAACAACTATAGTAATTGATCTGTTGTGGTGATTCTACAGTTGCTATGGTAACACAACACATATAGTAATTGATCTGTTGTGGTGATTCTACAGTTGTTATGGTAACACAACACATATAGTAATTGATCTGTTGTGGTGATTCTAAAGTTGCTATGGTAACACAACACATATAGTAATTGATCTGTTGTGGTGATTCTACCGTTGCTATGGTAACACAACAACTATAGTAATTGATCTGCTGTGGTGATTCCACAGTTGCTATGGTAACACAATTTCAGAGATTGATCTGTTGTGGTGATTTCTACAGTTGCTATGATAACAAAACAACTTCAGTAATTGATCTGCTGTGGTGATTCTACAGTTGCTATGGTAACACAACAACTATAGTAATTGATCTGTTGTAGTGATTCTACAGTTGCTATGGTAACACAACACATATAGTAATTGATCTGTTGTGGTGATTCTACAGTTGCTATGGTAACACAACACATATAGTAATTGATCTGTTGTGGTGATTCTACACTTGCTATGGTAACACAACAACTATAGTAATTGATCTGTTGTGGTGATTCTACAGTTGCTATGGTAACACAACACATATAGTAATTGATCTGTTGTGGTGATTCTACAGTTGCTATGGTAACACAACAACTATAGTAATTGATCTGTTATGGTTATTCTACAGTTGCTATGGTAACACAACAACTATAGTAATTGATCTGTTGTGGTGATTCTACAGTTGCTATGGTAACACAACACATATAGTAATTGATCTGTTGTGGTGATTCTACAGTTGCTATGGTAACACAACAACTATAGTAATTGATCTGCTGTGGTGATTCCACAGTTGCTATGGTAACACAATTTCAGAGATTGATCTGTTGTGGTGATTCTACAGTTGCTATGATAACACAACAACTTCAGTAATTGATCTGCTGTGGTGATTCTACAGTTGATATGGTAACACAACAACTATAGTAATTGATCTGTTGCGGTGATTCTACAGTTGCTATGGTAACACAACAACTATAGTAATTGATCTGTTGTAGTGATTCTACAGTTGCTATGGTAACACAACAACTGTAGTAATTGATCTGTTGTGCTGATTCTACACTTGCTATGGTAACACAACAACTATAGTAATTGATCTGTTGTGGTGATTCCACAGTTGCTATGGTAACACAATTTCAGTGATTGATCTGTTGTGGTGATTCTACAGTTGCTATGGTAACACCACAACTACAGTGATTGATCTGTTGTGGGGATTCTACAGTTGCTATGGCAGCATGACAACTATAGTAATATAAACAACTTACCAAGTACAGTAGCTTTCTCTATGTGGTATATTATACAATAATACCCCACAGTTTACTGTAGTAAAATCTAAAGTATACCACAGTTTCACCAGCATGGAGCACACCACACTTTGAGCTAGACTTTATTGTAGGGTGTAGGGATGAAGGGGATGGTAAGAGCGCAGCAGAATGAAAAACATTATATTTACTATACTATTACCATTGCAGCTCAGTTACTCCAGTATTTATTTATGTATTTTGGATGAAATGTGTGTAACCCTTGCTTAATTTCATGGGTAAATGGCTGGGTAAACGCTGTCAGAACTGTCCTGTCTGGGTAAACCATCACTATCCCCACCCGCTATGATGGGTTTTACTCATTGTGCATACATGATATTCCTCTGAATACTGATGTGTGTGTGTGTGTGTGTGTGTGTGTGTGTGTGTGTGTGTGTGTGTGTGTGTGTGTGTGTGTGTGTGTGTGTGTGTGTGTGGAGGAAAAAAGAGCATCATGATCCAGAGATCCTGCCACCGTCACCCATGAGAAAACATTCCTGGGACGAGAGGCGGGCGAAACACACTCACACTGCAATTACAGGACGTGTGGAGCATGACCTGCCAGACTGATGCTGGATATAGAGGGAGAGATGAATGCATTCATGGGGGAGAAACACTGCAGAACGGGAGGGAGGGGGGACGGAGATCGTGTGTTTTTATGCTGTTGTAAAATGTGTGTATGTGGAATGTGTGTGTGTTTGTGTGTGTATATGAGCATGGGTGTCTGTGTGTGTGCATGTGTGTATGTGTGTTAATGTGTGAGTGTGTATGCGTGTGTGTGTGTGTATATGTGTTCATGTGTGAGTGTGTATATGTGTTTGCATGTGTATATGTGTGTGAGTGTGTTTGTGTGCGTTTATATGTGTGAATGTTTGTGTGTGTGAGAATGTGTGTTTATATATGTGTGAGTCTGTGTGTGTATATATGTGTGAATGTTTGTGTGTTTGTATGTGTGCATGTGTATATTTGTGTGTGTGTGTGTGTGTGTGTGTATATATGCATGTGTATGTGTTAATGTGTGTGTGCGTGCATGTGTATGTGTTAATGTGTGTATATGTGTGTATAAAAATGCGTGTGTGTGTTTGTGTGTGTAAATGTGTGTATATGTGTTTGCATCTGTGTGCGTATACATGTGGGAATGTGTGTATATTTGTGTGTGTGTGTGTGTGTGTATGTATGTGTTAATGTGTGAGTGTGTGTGTTTGCATGTGTATGTGTGTCTGTGTGTGCGTATATATGTGTGAATATGTGTGTGTGTTTGTGTAAATTTGCGCATGTATATGTGTGTGTGTGCATATATATGTGTGTGTGTGTGTGTGTGTGTGTCCGTATGTGTGCATGTGTGTATTTGTGTGCGCGCAAGTGTGTATGTATGTGTTAATGTGTGTGTCTGTTTGTGCGTATACCTGTATATGTGTGAATATGTGTGTTTGTGTGTGTAAATTTGCACATGTATATGTGTGTGTGTGTATATATGTGTGAATGTTTGTGTGTCTCTGTGTGCATGTGAATATTTGTGTGTGTGCACGTGTGTATCTATGTGTAATGTGTGTGTATGTGTGTGCATATATACTGTATGAGTGAATGTGTGTGTATATGAGTGTGTGTTTGTGTGTGTATATGTGTGTCTCTGTGTGCATGTGAATATTTGTGTGTGTGTGCACGTGTGTGTATCTACGTGTAATGTATCTACGTGTGCATGTGTTTGCGTGTGTATGTGTTTTGTGTCTGTGTGTGCATATATACTGTATGTGTGAATGTGTGTGTATGTGTGTGTGTTTGTGTGTAAAAGTGTGTGTGTCTGTATGTGTGCATGCGCATATGTATGTGTGTGCATGTGTGTGTGTGTGTGTGTGCGTATTAGTGACCCAGAGCAAGACTTTTCACCTGTATTCCTGCTGTCTGACTGTGTCTGTGTGTGTCTGTGTGTGTCTGTGTGTCTGTGTGTGTGTGTATGTGAGTGTGTGTGTGTGTGTGTGTGTGTGTGTGTGTGTGTGTGTGTGTGTGTGTGTGTGTGTGTGTGCATGTGTGTGTATGTGTGTGCGTATTAGTGACCCAGAGCAAGACTTTTCACCTGTATTCCTGCTGTAATGACCGTCTGTGAGCCGCGAGTCAGAAGATCTGTGATAAAAGCAGACCAGCACACACCAGCAAAAGCTGACCTCCTCCAGCCGACAGCAGCTTCACTAGACAACAGTCTACTCAATGCTTCAGTAAACTAAACTTTGAATCACATATATTTAAAGGAGACCTATTCTACACCCTTTTTATAAGATGTAAATGCTGTCCCTAGTGTGTGTAGTGAAGTCTCAGCTGAGAATAGCACACAGATAATGTTCTCCAGCTCTCTGAAACTGACCCTTTCTGGCTTTGATCCTAACTGTGGTGTTTTGGTGACTGTCGCTTTAAATGCAAATGAGGTTGTGCTCTTTTCAGAAAAGGGCGGAGCTACAAATGTAAATAGCGACAGATGTAAAACAGCACTTGCTGTGTTCTCAGTGCTGGTCTGCATGTGTGCTTGGTGATTCTGTCAGTCTATGTCGCTCCTGTCGCTGTTCATCTAAAGCTCCACATCTATAATCCTCTTAGTCTATGCTGACATTATCTTCAGCAGCTCAAACACTCTAATGGCTAATGGACAGACGGCTGCTTCTCACTCAGGGCTGCTGTTTATGCTAATGAGATGGAGAGATGGGCACTAGTGGGCGGGGCTTTCCCCCTCTGATGACACGTACAAAGGGAGAATGTCAATCAAAGTGTTTCACTCATCAAGTCTGATTAGAACAAACACAATTAATTCATGTTGAGCATTAGAGGATGGAGATATTCACACACTGCTGACACACAACCCCTACAAGTGATGTTTGCATAATAGGTAGGAATTGTGTGTAGACTAGAGTTCTGATGTCATTTATTTCTCCATAAGAGTCTCTGTGCACTTCAGTACATTAAACATTGATAGCGCTGGGTCAAATGAGCAGGAAAATACTGAGAATTTTGATGAATGTGGAGAAAAACAGGTGAAAGAGGAAGGAGACCTGACCTGACATAACACACACACACGACACATGCACAAACAACAACATACACACGCGCATAAACCCAAAACACTGGAACATCATTCCAGCGTCTCCAGCAGAATGATAATCTCTCTCTCTCTCTCTCTCTCTCTCTCTCTCTCTCTCTCTCTCTCTCTCTCTCTCTCTCTCTCTACATTTAGTTCTTGTTTCTCTTCTATTCTAGAAATAACCACGAGGGAACGAGAGCTGTCAGAGCTGTGCTACATTTCTCTAACCAAAGCCTGACCAGACAGAGAGAGAGATGCATGTAAATACGTGTATAGAAAATGTACATTTATTTTTATATATAAAATATTCAGTATATAACATAAAATCATTTATAAATGTGACTATATGTGTAAATATCTTGAAAGTATATACATTCATTCATTCATTCATTTTCCTTCAGCTTAGTCTCTTTATTCATCAGGGGTCACCACAGCTGAACGAACCATTAACTAATCCAGCATACAGTTGCAATCAGAATTATTAAACCCCCTTTAAATTTTTTTTTCTTTTTAAATATTTCCCAAATGATGTTTAACAGAGCAAGGACATTTTCACAGTATGTCTGATAATATTTTTTCTTCTGGAGAAAGTCTTATTTGTTTTATTTCGGCTAGAATAAAAGCAGTTTTTTTAATTTTTTAAAACCCATTTTAAGGTCAAAATTATTACCCCCTTAAATATATATATTATTTCAATAGTCTACAGAACAAACCATCGTTATACAATAACTTGCCTAATTACCCTAACCTGCCTAGTTACCCTAATTAACCTAGTTAGCCGATCAATTACTGTAGTTGCTGTGTTACCATGGCAACTGTAAAATCACCACAACAGATCAAATACTATAGTTGTTGTTACCATAGCAACTGTAAAATCACCACGATGTATCAATTACTATAGTTGTTGTGTTCCCATAGCAACTGTAGAATCACCACAACAGATCAAATACTATAGTTGTTGTTACCATAGCAACTGTCGAATCACCACAACAGATCAAATACTATAGTAGTGTTGTTACCATAGCAACTGTAGAATTACCACAACAGATCAATTACTATAGTTGTTGTGTTACCATAGCAACTGTAAAATCACCACAACAGATCAATTACTATAGTTGTTGTGTTCCCATAGCAACTGTAGAATCACCACAACAGATCAAATACTATAGTTGTTGTGTTACCATAGCAACTGTAGAATCACCACAACAGATCAAATACTATAGTTGTTGTGTTACCATAGCAACTGTAGAATCACCACAACAGATCAAATACTATAGTTGTTGTGTTACCATAGCAACTGTAAAATCACCACAATGTATCAATTACTATAGTTGTTGTGTTTCCATAGCAACTGTAGTATCAGCACAACAGATCAAATACTATAGTAGTGTTGTTACCATAGCAACTGTAGAATTACCACAACAGATCAATTACTATAGTTGTTGTGTTACCATAGCAACTGTAAAATCACCACGATGTATCAGTTACTATAGTTGTTGTGTTCCCATAGCAACTGTAGAATCACCACAACAGATCAAATACTATAGTTGTTGTGTTACCATAGCAACTGTAGAATCACCACAACAGATCAATTACTATAGTTGTTGTGTTACCATAGCAACTGTAAAATCACCACGATGTATCAATTACTATAGTTGTTGTGTTACCATAGCAACTGTAGAATCACCACAACAGATCAAATACTATAGTAGTGTTGTTACCATAGCAACTGTAGAATTACCACAACAGATCAATTACTATATGTGTTGTGTTACCATAGCAACTGTAGAATTACCACAACAGATCAATTACTATAGTTGTTGTGTTACCATAGTAACTATAGAATCACCACAGCCGATCAATTACTGTAGTTGTTGTGTTACCATAGCAACTGTAGAATCAGCACAACAGATTAAATACTATAGTAAATGTGTTACCATAGCAACTGTAAAATTGCCACAAGAGATTAATTTAAGAGCTTTTCTATAGTATGGTTCAAAAACACTATAGTGCTTACTATAACTCAATATAGTACTATCATTTTTTAAAGATATTTTGTTAATGTTATTGAAAGAGCGTTTGTTTAAAACCTTCCCTCAATGTTAGCCTGGAAACTGGAGTATTGCGCTGTCAATCATGCATTAGCAGGAAGTAATGTGTGTCAGTCAGGAAGTAGTGCATTGTTAAGTGTTGTGGAGTTTGGATTTTGTTTGCGGAGAGTTTTTTTTCTTCTTCTGTCTTGTCTGATGAGGAAAGGGAAGGTGTGGATGTTGGAGAGAAGCAGAGAATGTTTACACCCACCTGCTGTCAGAAGTGCATGTGCTTCCACCGGTGGGCTGAGATAAAAACCCAAAGAAGAAAAACAACAGGAACAGCATGTCCACGGGCCGCCAGAGATCTGCACAGCTCAGAACATAATCATCATTCTGGAGAGGCTGCAAATGCTTTAAAGCCTACAGTACTCACACAAGTCTGGCATAATTCAACACACAGGACTCGCAATACTGCACTTTTTATTATTCTCTGCAGTACTTTTGTCAGTTCTTTAAAAAAATATTTCTTAGTAGTTGAGTAGTTATTAATTCAGTCATTTTAAACGTGGCATTTCCATTTAAAACAAGTACAGATATTTATCACTGGGAACCAAGCATTTCTCATTATATTTTGACTAGTGAGTAGATGAGTTCACCTGTTGACTAGTGAGTAGACGAGTTCACCTGTTGACTAGTGAGTAGATGAGTTCACCTGTTGACTAGTGAGTAGATGAGTTCACCTGTTGACTAGTGAGTAGATGAGTTCACCTGTTGACTAGTGAGTAGATGAGTTCACCTGTTGACTAGTGAGTAGATGAGTTCACCTGTTGACTAGTGAGTAGATGAGTTCACCTGTTGACTAGTGAGTAGATGAGTTCACCTGTTGACTAGTGAGTAGATGAGTTCACCTGTTGACTAGTGAGTAGATGAGATCACCTGTTGACTAGTGAGTAGATGAGTTCACCTGTTGACTAGTGAGTAGACGAGTTCACCTGTTGACTAGTGAGTAGATGAGTTCACCTGTTGACTAGTGAGTAGATGAGTTCACCTGTTGACTAGTGAGTAGATGAGATCACCTGTTGACTAGTGAGTAGATGACTTCACCTGTTGACTAGTGAGTAGACGAGTTCACCTGTTGACTAGTGAGTAGACGAGTTCACCTGTTGACTAGTGAGTAGACGAGTTCACCTGTTGACTAGTGAGTAGATGAGTTCACCTGTTGACTAGTGAGTAGATGAGTTTATCTGTTGACTAGTGAGTAGACGAGTTCACCTGTTGACTAGTGAGTAGACGAGTTCACCTGTTGACTAGTGAGTAGACGAGTTCACCTGTTGACTAGTGAGTAGATGAGTTCACCTGTTGACTAGTGAGTTGATGAGTTCACCTGTTGACTAGTGAGTTGATGAGTTAACCTGTTGACTAGTGAGTAGATGAGTTCACCTGTTGATTAGTGAGTAGATGAGTTCACCTGTTGACTAGTGAGTAGACGAGTTCACCTGTTGACTAGTGAGTAGACGAGTTATCTGTTGACTATTGAGTAGATGAGACCATCTGTTGACTAGTGAGTAGATGAGTTCACCTGTTGACTAGTGAGTATATGAGTTCACCTGTTGACTAGTGAGTAGATGAGTTCACCTGTTGACTAGTGAGTAGATGAGTTCA
>LR812532.1:1201965-1239465 GCA_903798195.1 Danio kyathit
ACACAATACCACACACACAGGCACACACACATGCACACACCAACAAAGCGCTGCAAAATAACCCTAAAAGGAATATAAATCTGAGCATCTTATGAAATCTAAAACATTCTTATATCAAGATGTAAACATTACTGTAAGACTAAAAAAAAGGATGACGATTAAGAAAGTTTTTGCCACTGAGGTCAGAAAAAATAAACTTACTACAAATAAAAAAGTTTTTGGATGTTTCCCAGTGATAGGTTGCAGGTGGAAGGGCATCCGCTGCGCAAAACATATGCTGGATAAGTTGGCGGTTCATTCCGCTGTGGGCGACCCCTGATTAATAAAGGGACTAAGCCGAAAGAAATAGGTGCGAAAATAGGTGCGTTCGACTTATGCAGCGCTGCGCAGATCGATCCAAATCTG
This sequence comes from Danio kyathit, assembly GCA_903798195.1. NCBI lineage: Eukaryota > Metazoa > Chordata > Actinopteri > Cypriniformes > Danionidae > Danio > Danio kyathit. The sequence continues at coordinate 1,202,371 of LR812532.1, forward strand.
TAAGCGGTGCATGCTGGTTAGAAATTTTGCCGGATTGATGCTGCGCCGACGCCACGTCCACTGTCACATGTGGCATCAAAGTACCCGACATCGCTCTGAGATCAGACGCTTGAGTCAGCCGGTGCAGCATCTGAAGAGCGATGCACAAGCTCTGATGACGACACCGATATTACATGATTGGAGTTCACCGCATGACAACAACCACGTGTGTTTCAGGTTTATTATTGGACAACTTCCATCTCACAAATTTCAAACGATTAACTGTTCATCCCCTCTCTATCTTGTACACATCATGCTTATTAAAAGACTACAGATATTTTACTGCAGTATCATCTTTAGTTATATAATCTGGTTATAGGAGATTGTTTGCAGGTTTTATTTCGATCTTTTTTATACAGACTATTTACTTCAGCTTCAAGAACGATTTAAATTGTATATTTTAGTGAATTACCTAAATATTAACTCAAATAAGTCTTACAGACTTGAAATAAAATAATGATCATCATTGATCCTGACACCCTAAAGGTTTCTGAACAAATTAATTAAGTTCATTCATTCATTCATTTTTGTCGGCTTAGTCCCTTTATTAATCTGGGGTCGCCACAGCGGAATGAACCGCCAACTTATCCTGCACATTTTTACGCAGCGGATGCCCTTCCAGCCGCAACCCATCTCTGGAAAACATTCACACACACTCATTCACACTCATACACTACGGACAATTTAGCCTACTCAATTCACCTGCACCGCATGTCTTTGGACTGTGGGGGAAACCGGAGCACACGGAGGAAACCCACAAATTAAGTTAAAGAACTATTTTATTAAATATATATAAACTGATTTTAGGATTATAAAAAATATATATTTTATTTCCTGTCTAGCCGTTTAGCTCTTTTGGGAAACTTCTACTTAAAGTGGAGCTCACTTATTTTAGGAATGTCTTTTTGTTCAATCTTTTTAAATTAAAGTCCTTTTTTGAAAATGTTTTCATCATCCAAAATAATCTTTATCATTGTTTAAGACTTAATCAAAACACCTTCTTTTGGGGTTTACACTAATATCTATTGGAAAGTTTTATATCTATAAATGTAAATAAATGTAAACCCCTTTTTAGCATATTAAACAAGAACTATTAGCCTAGAGTGATGTTTAAACTCTTAGAATTTGTGCTTATTGCTTTGTATTTCATAGGCCTGTTTGTTTTTATGTTTATATTACCCTCTTTGCGTTTGTAATATATTTAATTCATAAATCCCTTATTGTTTAAAAATGAAGTTTGTAGAGACTGTATTGTGTTTTATTTGTAAATCTTTTGTTGTTATAAATAAAAAAATTAAATAAAAAAACTTTGTTGTCTTTGAAAGAAACTTTGAGCCCCGAAGTGTCCGGCTGTCCGGCTTGACGGCTCCGTTTTCAACTCCGCCCCGCCTGCGCTCGGCTACTCTCGTGATCACCGCTGCAGCTGTGCTTCATGTCGAACGCACCTATTGTTTGTATGGATGTTTCCCAGTGATGGGTTGGAGCTGGAAGTGCATCCGCTGCATAAAACATGTGCTGGATAAGTTGGCGGTTCATTCTGCTGTGGCGACCCCAGATTATTAAAGGGACTAAGCTGAAAAGAAAATGAATGAATGAATGAATAAAAAAGTGAATTGATTTTCATTAACTCGCTTTGATGCATCTCTCATGAAACAATACTACAATACCATTTTCATTCATTCATTCATTTGCCTTCGGCTTAGTCCCTCATTTATCAGGGGCTGCCACAGCGGAATGAACCACCAACTATTCAGCATATTTTTACACAGCGGATGTCCTTCCAGCTGCAACCCAGTACTGGGAAACACCCATACACACATTCAAACACACACATTTATACACTACAGCCAGTTTAGTTTATCAATTCCCCTATAGCACATGTGTTTGGACTGTGGGGGAAACCGGAGCACCGAGGACAGGAAAACCCACACAACACGGGGAGGGAGAACATGCAAACTCCACAACAGAAACGCCAAACTGACCCAGCCGAGACTTAAACCAGCGACCTTCTTGCTGTGAGGCCCCAGTGCTAACCACCGAGCCACGTGCCGCCCTAAATACCATTTATCATATGGGAGATTTGTCCATGAACATTCTCTACAGGCTTCTTCTAGGTGTTTGTGTGCTTCAGTCAAAGCAGGATTTAATTGCCAGATTGGCCCGGCATTCATTAAGGATATAATCTGAATATAGACTCCATTAAATCAGCCGGCTGTGGATTTGATGAATTATTCAACGCAGCATTATGAGGAAAAATCTTCACTCAGGACCAGAAAAGAGGAATATTTCCTTCTCTAAAAAGAGCTTAACCCGTGAGCAGAAGTTCAGGATCAGGATCAGTCGCTTTCAGGAGATCCAGACGCTCATTCACTAAACACTCAAAGCTCATTTATTTTCTCTCATCTCGACTTTTTCTGTCTCTAAATACATTCATTCATTTTCTTTTTCGGCTTGGTCTCTTTATTAATCAGGGGTCGCCACAGCGGAATGAACTGCCAACTTATCCAGCATATGTTTTACGCAGCGGATGCTCTTCCAGCTGCAACCCATCACTGGGAAACATCCACACACACCCCCAATCACACACACGCACGCACGCGCACACACACACACACACACACACACACACACACACACACACACACCACACACACACACACACACACACACACACACACACACACACACACACTAAGGACATTCAGCTCACGCCAACATGGGGAGAGCATGCAAACTCCACACAAGAAACGCCAACTGACCCAGCTGGGACTCAAACCAGCCGGCCTTCTTGCTGTGAGGCGATTGTGAAATATTGGACTTGTTTTGTTTAAATATTTCTATAGATGTAATGTTCAATTCAATTATATTCAAGTGTATTGTATAGCGCTTCAAAACAGCGTGCACATTATTGCATTACAATCAAATTAAGTTAAATTTACAATCAAATTATTATAATATAATAATCAAGTTATTTTATATAAACATGCAACTTTATTATATAAAACCTGCAGTTTTGTATCAAATAGGTGATGTCTATGTGTACATGTTTAATGTGATGTTATAATGTTCTGAAATAACATCTGAAGTGTAGTATATTATTTGCCTGAAAAATAAGATGTTTTCTTCGATCAAAAATGTGCAAATAAATTGCAAGGAAAGCAACAAAAATACATGATTAAAGTGTGTTTTTAATGGTAAAGGCTGAATGGTATATGGCTACTTCATTTATGGTCAAATAAATAGTAAATCTAATGGGACATTTCAGTATTTTTTTTTTTTTTTTTAATCATATTTGTACAATCTTTATTCATTTATCTAAAAAATTATCATAGTTTAGATGGTAAAAGCAAAAAAAATGCAACTGCTAAATAATATTTACAACATAATATTATATTCTTCTTCTTATTATTATTATTAATTATAATTAATAATGAATGAATAAATATAATAATATTATAATAATAATCGAATAATAATATAATAATAATATAATAATAATAATATAATAATAATAATACTAATAATTATATATAATATATATATATATATATATATATATATATATATATATATAATATATATATATATATATATATATATATATAGATATATATATATAATATTATACTATATAGTTGAAGTCTGAAGTATTAGCACCCCTGTTTATTTTTTACCCAATTTCTGTTTAACAGAGAGCAGATTTCTTCAACACATTTCTAATCATAATAGTTTTAATAACTCATCTCTAATAACTGATTTATTTTATCTTTGTCATGATGACAGTAAATAATATTAGACTAGATATTCTTCAAGGACACTTCTATACGCTTAAAGTCACATTTAAAGGCTTTAACTAGGTTAATTAGGGTAACTAGGCAGTGTAGGGGAATTAGGCAAGTTATTGTATAATGATGGTTTGTTCTGTAGACTATCGAGAAAAAATATTGCTTAAAGGGGCTAATAATATTGACCCTTAAAATGGGTTTTAAAAATTAAGAACTGCTTTTATTCTATTCTATGCTTTTATAAATAAGACTTTCTCCTAGAAGAAAAAATATTATAGGAAATACTGTGAAAATTTCCTTGCTCTGTTAAACATCATTTGGGAAATATTTAAAAAAAGAAAAAAAATTCAAAGGGGGGCGATTAATTCTGACTTCAACTGTATATATATATTAATATATATATATGCATTTTTTTTTATCTCTCCTGATCAAGGAAATAAGTGACTGTAAAATGACATATGTAATTTAATTGGTAAAATGCAGCAAGTGCAATCTGGCAACACCATCTGCTGTTTTTATATTTTTATCTATATATAATTATTTTTTTCAGGTATTTTGGAATAGGTCTAATGATTTTTTTCTTTCTTGAAGAGTCTAATTTTATTCAATCCTTGTTCAATTATTGAAAAAAAAAATGTCATAGTTTAGATGATAAAAGTAAAACAAATTATACTGTAAAATAATATATACAGCATATAATAATAATAATATATTAGTATTGATTAAATATAATATAAATAATGCATATATATGCTTATTGTTGATGTACGTTCCTTTACTGCATACAATGAATCAAAATGAAGATCAATGGTGATCAATAGAATATTTATATTCACATTAATTTTTATATATTAATTTAGTACACAGTTTTATACAAATAAATGACATTTATATATACATTTTTACATTTTTCAAATCTCTCCTAATCAAGGAAATAAATGACTGTAAATGACATATGCACGTGCAGCAAGTGCAATCTGGCAAACCATCTGCTGTTTTTATATTTTTATCTATATACTGTATATATATGGGGCAACCCAGTGGCGCAGTAGGTAGTGCTGTTGCCTCACAGCAAGAACGTCGCTGGGTCGCAGGTTCGAACCTCGGCTGGGCTGGGTCAGTTGGCGTTTGCATGTTCTCTCCCTGGGTTCGCGTGGGTTTCCTCCGGGTGCTCCGGTTTCCCCCACAAGTCCAAGTGCTATAGGTGAATTAGGTAAGCTAAATTAGCCATAGTGTATGTGTGTGTATGAGTGTGTATTGGTGTTTCCCAGTGATGGATTGCAGCTGGAAGGGCATCCGCTGCGTAAAATCGTGCTGGATAAGTTGGCGGTTCATTCCGCTGTGGCGACCCGCAAGGGACAAAGCCGACAAGAAAATGAATGAATGAATGAATGTATATATATATTATTTTGAGGTATTTTCTGAATGCTCCCGTGTAGATTCTATGAATAATTCATCAGGAGTGGGATAAGAGAGCTTAAATCTGATAATAATGTATCATTACTGTGAGTATCAGAGTCTGAGCGCTGGACTGTGGGGATTCGCTCATTCTCCCTCCATTGGGAAACACAGATCAGGGATCAGTGGCTTGTAATAAAGCATGCTTCACTCACAGTACACCAGAGCATTTTCTGAGGTATGATGGAACGTCTGTGGTTCGTGCCTCAAATACTAGACTGCAGATCTGGACTGTGGAAAACTACAGTAAAAGTGGTGTTTATCTTCTGTGTATATATCAGTTATGAGCCTCTAGTAGACAATTTAAAGAAAACTATTTTTGTATGTTAAATATATATATAATAAATAAATAAATGGATAAATAGATAGATAAATAAACTAAATAAATAAATAAATAAATAAAAATTATATAAGGCGATGCTGTGGTGCAGTGGTTAGCACTGTCGCCTCACAGCAAGAAGGTCGCTGGTTCAAGCCTCAGCTGGGTCAGTTGGCATTTCTGTGTGGAGTCCAAAGACAAAGACAGTCCAAAGACAGTCCAAAGACAAGTGGTACAGGTGAATTGGGTGAGCTAAAATGTCCATATGTATGTGTGTGAATGAGTGTTTATGGGTGTTTCCCAGTGATGGGTTGCGGCTGGAAGGGCATCCGTTGCGTAAAATATGTGCTGGATAAGTTGGCGGTTCATTTTGCTGTGGTGACCCCAGATTAAAAAAGGACTAAGCCAAAAAGAAAATGAATGTATGAATGAATAAATGAATGAATAAAAAAAATAAATAAATAAATAAATAAAAAAATAAAAAAAAATACATAAATAATTTTTTTTTTATAAAAATAAATGAATAAATAAAAATAAATAAAAATAATAACATACATAAATAAATAAGGAAAAAATTAATATATAAATATATATATAATATAAAATAAATAAATAAATAATAAATTGATTTAATAATTAATTAAAATAAATTGAGTAATTAATTAATTGAAATAAGTAAATAATAAATAAATAAATAATAAATACATAAAATTTGTTAATTAATAAATAAAAATAAATAAATAATATATAAATAAATAAATAAATAAATGAATAAATTAATTAAAATAAATTAATTAAAATAAATACATAACTAAAAAAATAAAAAGATAAATTAATTAATTTATCATTTTATTTATTTAGTTATGTATTTATTTTAATTTATTTTAATTTATTTAAAAATAGCCAAGCAGATTCATGTACTGTATATATATATATATATATATATATATATATATATATATATCTATATATATATATATATATATATATATATATATATATATATATATGGTCTTTAAAAGCAATTCTTCAGCTGTGGAAAACATAAAAACATTAAAACATATGCCAGAGTAGTTAGCAGTTCATTCCACTGTGGCAACCGCTGATAAGGACTAAGCCAAAGGAAAATTAATTTAAAAAAAAAATCTGCACCTCAATCAGAATATTGGCAATAAAATATTTTATATTACTGTCACAACCAGGCCAGGTTCTCCCCACTGACAGTCACCACAATCACAGTTCTGATTATGATTAAGTCACCTGAATTCTGATTCAGTCATCTGAATTCTGATTAGCACCTGCAAATCATCACCGGTCATTTCCTCAGCCCTATATAAATCATCACCATGCTCCATTCTGTGTCTGCCTCATTACAGCAATGAAGGACTGCACTCTCCATACTGTCAGTGGCTATATTCCATTAGAAAGTACTCACCACTCTTGATCCTTGTGATCTCCAGTATCTGCGTCTCTCCTTCCTAGTGTGGTCTCTCCTGGTTCCCTGTCTGGTTGTCATCAATCCCCCAGTATCTGGTTCCCTGTGTTCCTGGCTCTTTAATTCTTTCCTCCAGTCAAGCCATCTCCATCTCATCTAGCCATCTCCATCCTGCTGATCAGTTTCAAGTGTTTCTCTTTACTTATTGCCATCCTGAAGGTCGCTGGTTCGAGTCCCGGCTGGGTCAGTTGGCATTTCTGTGTGGAGTTTGCATGTTCTCCCCTTGTTGGAGTGGGTTTCCTCCGGGTGCTCCGATTTCCCCCACAGTCCAAACACATGTGCTATAGGGGAATTGATCAACTAAATTGACCGTAGTGTATGAGTGTGTGTGTGAAAAGGGGTGTATGGATGTTTCCCAGTGCTGGGTTGCGGCTGAAAGGGCATCTGTTGTGTAAAACATATGCTGGAATAGTTGGTGGTTCATTACGTCGTGGAGACCCCTGATGAAAAAGGGACTAAGCTGAAGAAAAATGAATGAATGAATGTTTTAAAATAATTTAACAGCAACTTGTTTTACCATAACTGTAAACATCTGCGTTATACACAGTTTTCTTTCCTCTTCTGCGCTGTGACTAATGTGTAGGTGTGTGTGTTTCAGGTGAACACAGAGTGTAAGTGACGAGCGTGACTGCAGCTCAGAGTGTTTGACTGGCTTATATAAAGCAGATTTACTCAAACCTGCAGAGGATTCCGGCTGGATCAGGGAATCGTGGAGACGTTTCCAAGCCCAAACGATGTGAAACCCATCTGAGAACTGAAAGGTCACAGAAATAAATAAATTAATAAAATTAATCTCCCGTTTTAAAGAGTCACATTCAAGAATTTATTCCTGAACTCGATCCACTTATGAGGACATTAAAGAGAGGATCATTTCTACAGGACTCTGAGACACTGAAGTAAAGACAAGCTTTGATCGCAAGAATAAATCTTGTTTAAACATGAAAAACAATTACTTTAAATCAACATAATATTTCGCAACCTTTTATGTATATTTTTGCTGAAATAATCGCAGCCTTAGTGAGCTTTTTGATAACTTTTGACTGGTTCAACTACAGTAAAAGAAAGAAAGAAAAAAAAAGGGGGCATAAATAAATCAATAAATCAATAAATAAACAAACTACAGTGAAAGAAAGAAAGAAGCAAAAAGGAATGAATGAACAAATAAATAAATAAATAAATAAATAAATGAATGAATGAATGAATGAATGAATGAATAAATAAATAAATAAATAAATAAATAAATAAATAAATAAACTATGGTGAAAGAAAAAAATCCAGCAAAATAAGTAAAGAAGCAAAAATAAATAAAAAATTAAACAGACAAATAAATAAATAAATAAATAAATAAATAAATGAATGAATGAATGAATGAATGAATGAATGAATGAATAAATAAATAAATAAATAAATAAATAAATAAATAAATAAATAAACTATGGTGAAAGAAAAAAATGCAGCAAAAATAAGTAAAGAAGCAAAAATAAATAAAAAATTAAACAGACAAATAAATAAATAAATGAATGAATGAATGAATGAATGAATGAATGAATGAATGAATGAATGAATGAATGAATGAATGAATGAATGAATAAATAAATAAATAAACAAACAAACTATGGTGAAAGAAAAAAATCCAGCAAAAATAAGTAAAGAAGCAAAAATAAATAAAAAATTAAACAGACAAATAAATAAATAAATAAATAAATAAATGAATGAATGAATGAATGAATGAATGAATGAATGAATGAATGAATGAATAAATAAATAAATAAATAAATAAACTATGGTGAAAGAAAAAAATGCAGCAAAAATAAGTAAAGAAGCAAAAATAAATAAAAAATTAAACAGACAAATAAATAAATAAATAAATAAACAAACTATGGTCAAAGAAGCAAAAATGAATATTTAAAGGAATAAATAAATAAATAAACTACAGTGAAAGAAATGAAGAGCAAAAATAATAAATAAAAAAATAAATACATAAATAAATTAAATAAATACATTAATAAATAAACAAACAAACTATGATGAAAAGAAAGAAAGAAGCAAAAATAAATAAAGAAGGAAAAACAAATAAATAATTAAACAAATAATCAAACAAACAAACAAATAAATAAACTACAGTGAAAGAAATAAGCAAAAATAAAGAAAAAACAAACAAATAAACTACAGTGAAAGAAAGAAAGAAGCAAAAATAAATAAATAAATAAATAAATAAATAAATAAACTACAGTGAAAGAAAGAAAGAAAGAAAGAAAGAAGCAAAAATAAATAAATAAATAAATAAATAAATAAATAAACTACAGTGAAAGAAAGAAAGAAAGAAAGAAAGAAGCAAAAATAAATAAATAAATAAATAAATAAATAAATAAATAAATAAATAAATAAATAAATAAATAAATAAACAAAAAAAACTATGGTGAAAAGAAAAAAGAAGTAAAAATAAATAAAGACGAAAAAACAAATAAATATATAAACTACAGTGAAAGAAAGAAAGAAGCAAAAATAAAAAAAGAAGCAAAACAAAACAAACAATCAAACAAATAAATAAATAAATAAATAAATAAATAAATAAATAAATAAATAAATAAATAAATAAATAAATAAATAAACTACAGGGAGAGAAAGAAACAAACATAATTAAATAAACTATGGTAAAAGAAAGAAAGAAGCAAAAATAAATAAAGAAGCAAAAACTAAATAAACAAATAAAGATAAATAAATAAATAACTAAATAAATAAAATGTTTTTTAGTATTTAAAAACAAAGAAAATTCTATATTAATAAGGCAAAACACAATTTTAAAATAAATATAGTATTTAAATTCATATCTCAAAACAGCAAGAACTTGTTTTCCAGATTTTCTGGATAGATGTCATCATTATTTACAGATAACTAACCACAGATAAGTTTGTATTGATTTGTATTGTATTGATATTAACATTTTCTGCAATGATTTGTTTAAATATTCAAATGAGGCATTTTATCATTCATATGTACTAATTTGCATATATTTACACATTCATTCATTCATTTTCCTTCGGTTTACTCCCTTTAATTATCAGGGGTCGCCACAGCGTAATGAACCGCCAACTATTCCAGCATATGTTTTATGCAGTGGATGCCCTTACAGCCACAACCCAGTACTGGAAAACCCCCATACACTCTCATTCGCACACACACTCGCCAATTTGGCTTACCTAATTCCCCTATAGCGCATGTGTTTGGACTGTGGGGGAAACCGGAGCACCCGGAGGAAACCCACTCCAACCAGTGGCGTAGCGGACGGGCCCGCAGGGCACGCACCGCGGGGGGGCCCCGCGTGATAAGGGGCCCCGCGAGATATTTTTGTGTCAAAACCATATACTGTAAAAGATGGTCAAAACGTCACGGATATCAGCCATTGGCGGCAAACTGCGGAGAAATAACTGGAGCTTCTTTCGCGCGCTCTAGGTGTCGCGCGCATTCGCTCTCACGTGCACTCCTTCTCTTTGCCTTCACGCGCGCTCCCTCTGTGCGCAATAGTTCCCCGCATTCAGAAGTTCACCCCCAAATTAACACGGGTAATAAAAAGATTCAACTTCAGTCGTGTTCATGTTGTGAAACAAAATGTCCACTGTTGATCATATTAGACTTTTTAAACCTTTTAATAGAGGAAGTCCTCGGCTCTGCAGAGTCTGCATATTATTAATCAGAAGCTGAGTGTATATAGTTTTACGTTAGGAAATGCAGTCTTGAATTTACAGTCGGCCAGTACCGGAGAACAGATGTAACACATTGATCAAATTTAGTTTTCAGTCACGTTGAAAGTAATATTCTACTCGTTTAGTTTTGCCTTCATTCATTTAGATGTCAGTACTGACATACGAGTCTTCAACACATGATTTTTTTACAACACGGTTTTTTAAACTTAATAGTTTAACTAACTAATTTCTAATAACTACCTTTTTTATCTTTCCCATGGTGACAGTCAGTGCATAATATTTTACTAGTTATTTTGCAAGATAGTTGTATTCAGATTAAAGTGTAATTTACTAGGTTGTAACTTCACTAGGTTATGTTAACTAGGACAGCTAAAATAATTAGTCAAGTTATATAACTGGTTTGTTGTATAGACAATCAAAAATATACAGTAAATATTTCTTAAGGAGGCTAATAATACTGACAAAAAAAGTCATTCTGGTCTAGAACCGCCATTGCTTGTAACACTCGCGCCAACCCCCCATCTCTCTCCCCCCCCAACCCTCCCCCCCCCCCGCACCCCCAACCCGCTCTTAACCTGGGGGCCCCGTCAATAATCCCTGCAGGGGGGCCCCCGCATTTTGCGCTACGCCACTGACTCCAACATATGGAGAACATGCAAACTCACAGAAATGCCAATTGACGCAGCCGGGACTCGAACAAGCGACCTTCTTGCTGTCAGACCACAGTGCTAACCCAGCCACCATGCGACCATATCCGCAAAAAATATCTTTTGTTGAAATTAAAGATTTTAAATTGGGGATTTTTGATATAAAATTATATCATTTCGTAAACTAGAATAATACATAAAATAAATACATTTAAGGAGTCCACAATGTCCTTCAGAATATACAAGATATTTAGCATATTTTGACATTTGTATATAGAATAAAAATTAAAGTTTGGTGTGTGTGTGTGTGTGTGTGTGTGTGTGTGTGTGTGTGTGTGTGTGTGTGTGTGTGTGTGTGTGTAGGTGTGTGTGTGTGTGTGTGTGTGTGTGTGTGTGTGTGTGTGTGTGTGTGTGTGTGTGTGTGTGTGTGTGGTGTGTGTGTGTGTGTGTGTGTGTGTGTGATTAGAATATACAGTAGATGTTAATAAGTTTGGTGTATTTCACTGTTGCTGAAGTGGAGATTTCTCAATAAAGATCTCATTGCAGAACAATAATGATCACCCTTAAAATATTTCCATAATAATACAAATCTTCAGATGCACAAAGAAATTAAACTCTCAAGTGTGCATGAGTGTCTTCTTGGATATTAAAGCAAAACGGACCAAACATCATGATTGAGCAGGGGCTGAAAACAATGGTTTTAGAGACTTGTCTTAAATAAACTTCCGAATGACTTTATCTTCCCCAAACCAATCCCAGCAGAAGGCACAGAGATAAAAATATGCATGTCATTACGGCCATTAAAGAAACAAATTCCTGCTTGCTCAGCAGAAACGTCAGCTTATTAGGTCTAACGAAAGATAAATCTTTCCAGCGCTGCTCTTGACAAAAAATCTCTCTCTCTTTCTCTCCATTTGCCTTTCTCCGTCTTTATTAACATCTTCTCCGTGTTGACCCCATCACTTACACCGAGCGTTGTGTTCGCTTTGCGCTGGAAACCTGATTGATCACATTGGTATTTTAGCCTCCATTCACTTCCTCTGCATGTAGATGTAAAGCCTGGCTGAGAATTAATGAACCCAATAAACCCAACAACCTATCATGCTGGAAATGTTCTCTCATGTTTAATGAGTTTTCATTAAACTATTAGTCTTTAAAAGTGTTCTCAAAATGTTAGCGCATCCACATGAGATTGGATGTGCTACAATCTACATTTTGTAAAACCGCAAAACGTGTACATAAGCATACGCTTGACTGTAGTTTGTAGGTGAAATGAACACTAGGGGGCAGTATGACGACAACAACCTTTGTTCCTTTTCACACTAATGATATTTACAGGGACATATTATTGACAAATGAAGGATTATTTTCATGCAGTTCTTTGCACAGCACTAAATAAACATCACAAAACAACTTAATAGTGTCTGTGATTTGTAATGAAAACATTTGTGTGACCTATCTATCTAAATATGGACAACTTGTCTTGTGTGGACAGTTTGCTCATAGCACTCTTTAGGGTGTTGATTGAGTGTTGAAAACAGGAATGTAAAATCAAGGTAAAACTATGTGTTCACAGTGCACCTTTCTAGTATATTTGCTTTTGAAAACACTATTGGTTGGGTTTAGGGAAGGGTTTTGGTTAGTCGTTCACTAGCTGATCTGTACGACAAGCTCCGCCTTCTAGTGGACGTGTACAAAAAGGAAATGGATCAAAAATGTACCCTAAGAAACATATTTCAGATTCGCAAAATGTAGACAGCGCCCCCTAGTAGATTTGTCATCTGAAACGTACAACAAAATGTTCCCTTCTTGACGTATTTTTAGATTCACAAAAATGTAGACAGCGCCCTCTAGAGGATTTGTCATCTGAAACGCACAAAAAAATACCCTACTTGCCATATATCAGATTCGCAAAAATGTAGACAGCGCTCTCTAGTGGATTTGTCAACAGAAACGTACAGCAAAACGTACCCTAAGTAATGTATTTTAAAATTGCAAAAATGTAGACAGCGCCCTCTAGTTGATTTGTCTTCTGAAATGCACAAAAATACTCTAATTGACGTATTTCACAATCGCAAAAATGTAGACAGCACCCTCTAGTGGATTTGTCAACTGAAACATACAACAAAACGTACCCTAGGTAGCGTATTTCATATTTTTTCAAAAATTTAGACAGCGCCCTCTAGTGGATTTGTCAACAGAAATGGACAACAAAACATACCCTAAATAACGTATTTCACAAAATGTAGACAGTGCCCTCTAGTGGATTTATCAACAGAAACGTACAACAAAACGTACCCTAAGTAATGTATTTTAAAATTGCAAAAATGTAGACAGCGCCCTCTAGTGGATTTATCAACAGAAACGTACAACAAAACATACCCTAAGTAACGTATTTCAGATTTGCAAAAATGTAGACAGCGTCCTCTAGTGAATTTGACATTTGAAACATACAAAAACATACCCTGATTGATGTATTTCAGATTTAGAAAAATGTAGAAAGTGCCTTCTAGTGGATTTGTCATCTGAAACGTACGACAAAATGTACCCTAATTGATGCATTTCAGATACACAATAATGTAGACAGCACCCTCTAGTGGATTTGACATCCGAAACGCACAAAAAAATACCTTACTTGCCATATTTCAGATTCACAAAAAAAGTAGACAGCGCCCTTTAGTGGATTTGTCAAGAGAACCATACAACAAAACGTAACCTAAGCACGTATTTCAGATTCGCAAAAATGTAGACAGCGCCCTCTAGTGGATTTGTCAACAGAAACATACAACAAAATGCACCCTAAGTAACGTATTTCAGATTTGCATGAATGTATAAAACGGCCTCTAGTGGATTTGCCATCTGAAATGCACAACAAATAACCTAATTGGTGTATTTTACATTCACAAAAATGTAGACAGCACCCTCTAGTGGATTTGTCATCTGAAACATACAACAAAATGTACCCTTATTGATGTATTTTAGATTTACAAAAATGTAGAAAGTGCCTTCTAGTGGATTTGTCACCTGAAACGCACAAAAAATAACCTAATTAACATATTTTAGACACAAAAAAATGTAGACAGTGCCCTCTAGTGGATTTGGCATCTAATACATACCAAAACATACCCTGACTGATGTATTTCAGATTCAGAAAAATGTAGAAAGTGCCTTCTAATGGATGTGTCATCTGAAATGTACAACAAAATGTACACTAATTGATGCATTTCAGATTCACAACAATGTACACAGCGCCCTCTAGTAAATTTGACATCCGAAACGCAGAATAACAGAAATGTACAACAAAACGTAACCTAAGTAACTTATTTCAAACTCGCAAAAATGTAGACAGCGCCCTCTAGTGGATTTGTCATCTGAAATGTACAACAAAACGTACACATTTTACATTTCTTAAAAATGTATGCTGAGGCACGTATTTCCAATAACCCTGGGCTGGAATTATTTGAAGGTTGTGATGTATAGAATTAAACAGAAGTTATTTCTTCTGTATATTTATTTAATAATTTGGAAGGTCAGTACAGAAGATTAACTGACTGTAAAAGTTCACAACATTATTGGAGATATTCATCACACAAAGCCAAGCAACACAGAACAAGAACACATACAAATGCATGTATTTTGTGGTTAATGCTACTATTTGTTTGCTTGAAATATGTACTCGCAATTATAGACACTTAATTCTAACCACTTCATTTCAAATACTTGATTTTACTGAAGCTATACACTTAAAAATCTTAAATAAAAAACAATCACACTCTTATTCGGTTGAACTATCCCTTTAAGAAGGCCTATGAGAGATTGTGATGCCAGAAATAATGCCAGAAATCTGCATTGAGAATTCCCCACGAGAAACATCAGCTTACAGGAAAAAGATGTTTTCCTAACAGCAAATAAATAAGTAAAACACATAAATAAATAATGTGATGCTCACTGACATTGACAACTTATATATAATTTTGCTATTAATAAGACTTGACCGACCTTCCCTAACTCAGCATCTCTAGAGAATTATGGAGGAAAAAAAACACATTGATTTTCACACAAAACCACATCGTTAGCTTCATATTGAGCACATTCGTCTCATCATGACGCCATTTCCTCCAGAAAATGACAGTGCTCTGAGCTTTAAAAGAAATGACGTTTAAAGGCAGAATACATTAAGATGCAGGAGTCGGTGGGCATGAATTATGCATTATTTAAGCACGGCTTTTCTGGCGATAACAGCCTGGGTCGCCACAGTGTCACGTGCACACTTTGGTCCTGTGGAAGATTTCTGGGTGGCCAGATTCAGAATATATTAAACCCTGGCAGAAATATGAATTATTAATCGCTCTGGTAGTGGTGAAGTCTTCTGGTATAGACGTATAGATGAGTTTACCTTCACTTTCTGCAATGAAAATACTAAGAAGTGGGGCTGATATTGCAATATTTTATTTTTAATATTGCGATTTGATTTCACAAGATGGTTTGAATAGCTCTTTTTGAGTAGCTCGGTTTTCTGGGGAGTCTAACAGTATTTAGGCACAGAAATTAAATAATCACAATGCAAAAAATACTTTTCTTGTTTGTCTCATATCTAGTCCCAATATCTAAACATTCTTAGATCAAGTAAAATATTGTTTTGTTTTCACCTTTAGAAGAAAAAAGTCAAAAATAATAGTTTTTGCTTAAAATAAGCAAAATTATCTTGCAACTGGGTAAGTAAAATGCTTCAAAATGTAGATATTTGGACTAGAAACACTAGAAACAAGAGTAAAAAATATTTTTTGGCATAAATCGCACACTGTAAAACCCAACAGTCAACTTTATCAAATAAAATGAGTGTAGTTAACTCAAAATTTACTCATTTGAAAAGAGTTTTGAACTCAGTGTTGAAGGTAATGAGTTAAATAAATACCTCATTACTTCAACTTAAATCGAGTAAGTTCATAGTACACAGTATTTAGATTAGTTTAACTCAAATGGTTTGTTGCGATCGGTTTTCTCAAACGGTTTGAGTTGCCTTAACTTATTGGGTTTTACAGTGTATAAATTAATTAATTAATTCAATCATTCATTTTTCTTCAGCTTAGTCCCTTTATTTATTAGGGGTCACCACAGCAGAATGAACCGCCAACTTATCCATCATATGTATTACACAGTGGATGCCCTTCCAGATGAAACCCAGCACTAGGAAACACCCTTACACTCTCATTCACACACACACACACACACACACACACACACACACACACACACACTACGGTCAATTTAGCTTACCCAATTCCCCTATAGCGCATGTGTTTGGACTGTGGTGGAAACCGGAGCACCCGGAAGAAACCCACGCCAACACGGGGGAAAATGCAAACTCCACACAGAAACACCAACTGAGCCAGCCGGGACTCAAACATGGTTGTTGGTGCCAGACAGGCTGGTCTGAGTATTTCAGAAACTGCTGATCTACTGGGATTTTCACACACAACCATCTCTCGGGTTTACAGAGAATCGTCCAACAAAGAGGAAATATCCAGTGAGTGGCAGTTCTGTGGGCGCAAATGCCTTGTTGATGCCAGAGGTCAGAGAAGAATGGCCAGACTGGTTCCAGCTGATAGAAAGGCAACAGTAACTCAAATAAGCACTCGTTACAACCGAGGTCTGCAGAAGAGCATCTCTGAACACACAACACGTCCAACCTTGAGGCGGATGGGCTACAGCAGCAGAAGACCACACCGGGTGCCACTCCTGTCAGCTAAGAACAGGAAACTGAGGCTACAATTCACACAGGCTCACCAAAACTGGACAAGAGAAGATTGGAGAAACGTTGCCTGGTCTGATGAGTCTCCATTTCTGCTGCCACATTCGGATGGTCGGCTCAGAATTTGGCGTCAACAACATGAAAGCATGGATCATCCTGCCTTGTATCAGCGGTTCAGGCTGGTGGTGGTGGTGTAATGGTGTGGGGGAGATTTTCTTGGCACACTTTGGGTCCATTAGTACCAATTGAGCATGGTGTCAACGCCACAGTCTACCTGAGTATTGTTGCTGACCATGTCCATCCCTTTATGACCACAGTGTCTCCATCTTCTGATGGCTACTTCCAGCAGGATAACGCACCATGTCATAAAGCGCCAATCATCTCAGACTGGTTTCTTGAGCATGACAATGAGTTCACTGTACTCAAATGGCCTCCACAGTCACCAGAGCTCAATCCAATAGAGCACCTTTGGGATGTGGTGGAACGCGAGATTGGCATCATGGATGTGCAGCCGACAAATCTGCAGCAACTGTGTGATGCTATCATGTCAATATGGAGCAAAATCTCTGAGGAATATTTCCAGTAGCTTGTTGAATCTACGTCACGATGGATTAAGGCAGTTCTGAAGGCAAAATGGGGTCCAACCTGGTACTACTAAGGTGTACCTAATAAAGTGGCTTGGGAGTATATATATATTTTTATTTGAAAGTCCTGCTGAAAGTGTTTTTTAAGCCATAATTTGATCATCTGCATTTTTAACCAAACACATCTGGAGTGAAAATATGCACGCAATTAATCTTTCTGACCTTCATTACTAATAAGCACAGAGCAGTAACTGCGGACGTTTAATGAATATTTATAGATGTGAATATCAGAATAGTCAGATAACGAGCTGCAGACGAGATGAGTAGAGCTGTCCCTTTCATTCTCTTCCCCTTTATCTGTTTCACATTTATGAAAACAATTGAAAAAGGTGGATAAAAGAGTCGTAAACCTGATGGAATCAGATCAGTATGTACCGGTCTGCAGTCTGAAGCCAGCAGATAAACAAGATCATAAACAAGCAGCCATTGTGAACTCCTTAAACCAGCTCCAGATGTCAGATAGTTGTGTCTAAATATGGCTGCAAACTAATGATGTTCCTCAAGGGCTCGTTCACCAAATCAGACAATTTGTGCTCCGTCTGTTTTAGAGTGACGTCCCGCTAACAGGGAATGTTCTCAGAACATTAGCTAACAGAGCTTTATTAAAATATTTGCTCTGAGTTTGTCACGCAACTAACAAAGCTTGTTAAAATATGGATGTTGTGTCCGTGACATTCTGAAGAGTGCAAATAAAAGTTGTAGAAGGGATACAGCTGTGGCCAGAAATGTCATTCATTAATTTTCATTTCGGCTTAGTCACTTTATTAATCTGGGGTCGCCGCAACGGAGTGAACCGCCAACTTATCCAGCATGTTTTACGCAGCAGATGCCCTTCCCAACACTGAGGAAGGCCAGAAGTTAATGAGAATTATTTATTGTAATGTAAAAACGGTAATTATACAGAGTTTTATTCATAGTATTTATTATTAAATTGTATTTTATTAATGTCTACCCCTACCCCAACGCTCACAGTAATGTAAAAACAGTAATTATAATGAGTAATAGTACTTTTATTTATTAAATTACCCATTAAATTGTATTTCATTAATGCCTATCCCTATCTCAACCCTCAGAGTAATATAAAACACAGTCATTATAATGAGAATTAATCGTATCTTTAATTAAATTACCCATTAATTAACGTCTACCCCTACTGCAACCCTAAACCCAACCACCACAGTAATATAGAAATAATAATTATAACGACAATTATTTATATAATCTATAAAATTACATTATATATTCCATTAAATTATATTTTATTAATGCCTATCCCTATCTCAACCCTCACAGTAATGCAAAAAATAGTAATTACAATGAGAATTAATTGTATTTTTAATTAAATTATCCATTAAATTATTTTATTAACGTCTACCCCTACCCCAAACCTAAGCACAACCATCACAGTAATGTAAAAATTATAATTATAACGACAATTATTTATATTATCTATGAAATTACATTATATATTCCATTAAATTATATTTTATTAATGCCTATCCCTATCTCAACCCTCATAGTAATGCAAAAAACATTAATTATAATGAGAATTAATTATATTTTTTAAGAAATTACCAATTAAATTGTATTTTATTAATGTCTACCCCTAGCTCAAACCTAAACACAACCATCACAGTAATGCAATGTTGTAGAAGGGATACAGCTGTGGCCGGAAGTTAATGAGAATTATTTATTGTAATGTAAAAACAGTAATTATGCAGACTATTATTCATGTTATTTATTAAATTACCCATTAAATTGTATTTTATTAATGTCTACCCCTACCCCAGCCCTCACAATAATGTAAAAACAGTAATTATACTGAGTATTATTCATGTTATTTATTAAATTACTCATTAAATTGTGCTTTATTAACATCAAACACTACCCCAGCCCTCACAATAATATAAAAACAGTAATTATACTGAGTATTATTCATGTTATTTATTAAATTACCCATTAAATTGTGCTTTATTAACATCAAACACTAGCTCAACCCTCACAGTAACGTAAAAACAGTAATTATAACGAGAATTAATCATTTTTTAAATTAAATTATGCATTAAATTGTATTTTATTAACATCTACCCCAACACTAAACCCAACCATCACACTAAATATTGTTATGCAGTAACTGTATTCTTCTAATAATATAAATAATTCTTGTTAACTTCCGACTGCAGCTGTATCCCTTCTAGACTTTACTGCAAGTTAAGCTACGAGTGGGTGGAGCCAATCATTGCTACCTCCCAGGTAGCCAAATATGGGCAAAGAGGCGGCGACGGGGGCGGAGCTAGAAAGACCTGGCAGCTTTTTTATTAGATGTTTTTTCTTTGGGTGATACGCTGAACACTTTATTAAAAAGTCACTCGTTGGTGTTTGGACCACATGTGCTTGGCTGTATAGTACTATATTAATATGTGTTTACTGATGATAATGTATGCAATGAGCCATATTAAGCATTTTCTTGTGATGTTTTTCTAGGAGGAAAATGTTAATTACATCGAAATACTTCAAATATAATCTGTGTTAGTAGCTAGTTATAAGAATCAAGGCATAAAACTGTATTGCGACATTTCAGATAATGTTTTAAAGAGTGTTTTATAGTCTTTAAACAAGTACCAAAAAGCAACTGACTGTGTAAAGCTTTAGAAAACAAAGGCACAAATGTGAGTTGAGGGCAAAATTATTCGCCCTCCTGTGAAATTTTATGGTTATTTTTTATATTTCCTAAATGATGTTTAACAGCTTCAGGATTTTTTCACAATATTTCCTATAATATTTTTTCTTCTGGAGAAAGTCTTATTTGTTTTATTTCTGCTAGAATAAAAGCAGTTTTTAATTGTTTTAAACTCATTTTAAGGTCAATATTATTAGCCCCCTTAAGCAATATTAGTTTTGGATTGTCTTTAGAACAAACCACTGTTATACAATTACCCTAATTTTACCCTAATTAACCTAGTTAAGCCTTTAAATGTCACTTTAAGCTGAATACTAGTATCTTAAAGAATATCTAGTCTAACATTATGTGCTGTCATCATGACAAAGAGAAAAGAAATCAGCTATTAGAAATGAGTTATTAAAACTATTATGATTAGAAATGTGCTAAAAATTAATTCAAATGTAACAGGAGGGCTAATAACTCTGAGTTAAGCTGTAAAGTTGTGCTGTTTTCAAACACACAGATTAAATGCAGCGTTTTTGACTCATATTGTCAGCTAAATTCAGGCTTACATGATTGATATTGTTCAGATCCTGCTGAACTCTTCTAGACGCTGCTTTCTGTGACCAAACATAGTGTTAATCTGGCAGAAGAATAATGGCAGGAGATAAGAGTCATCATTAACATTACTAATGCTCATATTTGGGATTTCAGCAAATCCCTAAAGGTAACTAACAGCTGAAACTCTTTATGAAATCATACAGGAGAGTTAGGGAATCTGTCAGTGTCTATAATCGATTAAAGTTTACAAGAAAAACGTTGCATGCGGTAAAAAAAGCGGAGCCAAAGAGCTTAGTAAAATCAGGAGAGTTGGCAAAACGAATGAACAAAAAAATACTAAAGCATGCATTAAAAAGTTAGAGCGGCGACACAGAAGTTCAGTGAACCTCCAGTAGGAGAAACGTTTAATTCTCCCGCAGTCTTGATGGGAAGATCAGCGAATATTAATGCTTTTGTGTGGTCCAAAGCATTGTGATCATCAAGGCGCAATGCTGCTGAAAATACACACTTTTGTGTTTGCAGCACGTATCACAAAAGAAAATACACAACACTGGGATCCCAGTGCTTCTGTATAATTATTATAATTTAATTAATTGTTAAAAACAAAAGTAGAAGATATCTGGACATTACATTCACTTATTTAGCAGACGCTTTAATCCACAGCGCGGATAAAGAAAGCACTTCAGATCATAGCAGTATATAAATGCTTGACAATTTCTAAATTTAAATTGAATTAAATTACATTTTTATTATTTTATTTTATTACCATTTCATTCATTCATTCATTTTCTTGTCGGCTTTGTCCCTTGCGGGGTCGCCACAGCGGAATGAACCGCCAACTTATCCAGCACGATTTTACGCAGCGGATGCCCTTCCAGCCGCAACCCATCTCTGGGAATTTATTACCATTTTATTAATATTATTATTTTTAAATTAAAGTTAATGTATCAGTTAATTTATTGGGACTATCACTTATTTGGGGCGGGGCTGTCATTCTTTTAGGGCCGGGCTATCAATAACTTAGGGCGGGACTATCACTATTTTAGGGCGGGGCTATCAGTCATTTTGGGCAGGGCTATCAGTTTTTTAGGGTGGGGCTATAAGTCAATGAGGGCGGGGCTATCAGTCATTTAGGCTGGGGCTTTTTAGTTATTTAAGGAGAAGCTATTAGTCATTTAGGGCGGGTCTATCAGACATATAGGGTGGGGCTATCAGTTTTTTGGGGCAGGCCTATCAGTCATGTAGGGTGGGGCTATTTGTCATTTGGGGTGGGGCTATCAGTCATTTATGGTGAGGCTATCAGTCATTCAGGGAGAAGCTATCGGTCCTTTAGGGTGGAGCTATCAGTCATTTAGGGTGGGGGTATCATTCATTTAGGGTGGGGCTATTGGTTCCTTTAGGGTGGAGCTATCAGTGCTTTAGTGCGGGGCTATCAATTTTTTAGTGTGAAGCTATCAGTCATTTAGGCGGGACTATCAGTCATTTAGGGCAAGGCTATCAGTCATTTGGGGTGGGGTTATTAGTCATTTAGGGAGGAGCTATCAGTCATTTAGGGTGGGACTATCAGTCATTTGGGGTAGAGCTATCAGTCATTTGGGATGGGGCTATCAGTCATTTAGGGTGGGGCTATTAGTCATTTAGGGTGGGGCTATTAGTCATTTGGTGTGGGGCTATGAGTCATTTAGGGTGGTCCTATCAGTTATTTAAGGAGGGGCTATCAGTCAGTAAGAGAAGGGCTATCAGTCATTTAGGGTGGAGCTATGAGTCATTTAGAGCGGGGCTATCAGTCATTTAGGGTGGAGCTATCAGTCATTAAGGGCGGGGCTATCAGTCATTTAGGGTGGGGCTATCAGTCATTAAGGGCGGGGCTATCAGTTCCTTTAGGGTGGAGCTATCAGTGCCTTGAGGGGGGGGCTATCAATTGTTTAGTGTGGGGCTATCAGTCATTTTGAGCGGGGGTATCAGTCTTTTAGGGTGGGGCTATTAGTCATTAAAGGTGGGGCTATCAGTCATTTAGGGTGGGCCTAAAGGTCATTAGGGCGGGGCTATCAGTCATTTGAGATTATCAGTCATGTAGTGTGGGGCTATTAGTCATTTGGAGTGGGGCTTTCAGTCATTTAGGGTGTGGCTATTAGTCATTTGGGGTGGGGCTATCAGTCTTTTAGGGCGGAGCTTTCAGTTATTTAAGGTGGGGCTATCAGTCACTAAGGGCAGGGCTATCAGTCATTTAGGGTGGAGCTATCAGTCATTTAGAGCGGGGCTTTCATTCATTTAGGGTGGTTCTACCAGTCATTATGGGCGGGGCTATAAGTCATTTAGGGTGGAGCTATGAGTCATTAAGGGGGGGCTATCAGTCATTTAGGGTGGGGCTATCGGTCATTTAAGGCAGAGCTCTGAATTTGTTCATTCATCAAACTTGCTTTATTTTGCTAGTAACGCCTGTTCTTCAACAATCCAATTATTTCCCAAAGAACAAAATCATTCATCGTCCTACATTTTTTTCATTTCAGGACAGTTTCAAGTGTGCTGTATGTACATCATGATAGAGGATAAACAGACAATCTTAACTTCCGTTTCATAACGAGTTTAAGCGAGTAAGGAAGAACAGGCCGCTGGTTGAAGACATTCACACATTCTGAGCTGGACATCTTCATCCTGTTTAAATGTTATCACTTTTAAAAGTAGCCTAAAGCCTTTATCCGCTACTGTGTTTCCGTAAAGGCCTCATTAAGAGCAGTTTTCCTGATGCTGTTTCATTAAAGAGACTGCAAGAGATGCTTCGGTGTGCTCTGGAGACACAGTAATGATGGATATATGTGGATAAATGTATCCCATACTCTGCCTGTAGAATGCAAACTCGGGAAAACGGGAGCATCTGCCAAAATGAATCCCTCAATTTATCCCAAACAATCCTCCCCTCACCTGCCTGTCAGAGCAGGGACGCTCTCCTCATTATTCCTAATGGTGTTTTAATTGACAGGGTGTGTGTGTGGTTGGAGATGCTGACGCACAGCAGAGCCGGATCGGTGCCAGGAGCCGATAATACCGTCTGTCTTCAGCTTTCTACGGTGGCCGAGAGAGTTTGTGCTGCATTTTCTCACAACGCAAACAAATTAATAAAACAGATGCATTTCCTCACAACACAATGGAAATGTTTCAAAATGTGACAAGATTTAGGACCACTTTGATTGACCTTTTTTTGATTTCTGAATTTAAAAAAAAACAACAACTCTAATCTACAACAACAACAAAAAGAAATTAGTGGTAGATCATCAAGTACACACACACTGTATTAAAAATCAAGGGGGTCACAAACTTTTACCCAGCGCTGTGACTCAGCTCCACTGAAGCATCCCTGCAGTCTGAAATCTCCATTAAGCGCCCTGAAGTATGAAACCAGCAAGAAAAGGGTCGAGAGAAGGTCAGTAAAGCTTCATCTAGCCATAAAACGGCCTGATCACGAGAGAGAGAGACGCCGGAAACATGTTTAATTATATCATTCATCTCTAAACCAGCAGCGCTCAGAGACTGAAGAGAAATCAGCACACTTCATCAGCCAACGCTTTAATTAAAACACTCTTTTACAGTGTTTTAGCTCAGCGTTAATGACTCTCACGCTCCACAAAACAAACCATTCGCATTAGGAAACAAGAGTATCGGCTGAAATACACTGTAGTAATTCACGTTGAACTGTATTTGCTTCAATAAAATAGAGCACACAGCTCTTACTGTATATTTATTAATACATATTGTAACAATTAAAGAAGTTGAATGGTCTGATAATAAAATAAATGAATGGTGTTGTCATTTTCTTTTTGGCTTAGTCCCTTTATTAATCAGGGGTCGCCACTTATCCAACTTATCCAGCAAATGTTTTTACGCAGCGGATGCCCTTCCAGCCACAACCCAACACTAGGAAACAACCATACACTCCCGCATTCACACACACACTCATACACTACGGCCAGTTTAGTTAATCAATTCCCCTAGCGCATGTGTTTAGACTGTGGGGGAAACCAGAGCACCCGGAGGAGAACATGCAAACTCCTCACAGAAACGGCAACTGACCCAGCTGGGACTTGAACCAGTGACCTTCTTGCTGTGAGGCGACAGTGCTAACCACTGAGACACCGTGCCGCCCCAGTATTGGCTCATTTTCTAGAAAATCCAGAAATATTGTCGTGTTTTTATTTTATTTTGACTATATTATTTATTATTTCATATTGTATTTATTGGTATATTTTTGTTTATTGTCTTGTGTTCTTCTCTCTTTTGTTTTGAGTCAAAATGAGGTGAGTTTTTCCCTAAAACAAGCAAAATAATCTACCAATGAGGGAAGCTAAATATTAATGACATTACATTACTTTTCTTCCCCCATTGCCAGATTATTTAGCTTGTTTTAAGAGAAAACTCACTTCATTTTGACTCATTATTTCAGAAAACAACACTCTTGTCTATAAAACGCTTACTGATTTAAGAATATTCAGATATTTGGACTAGAAACAAGACAAAAACTCTAAGTAAGTGAGCATTATTTGCAGTTTATGACTTTCCTCCTGAACAGTAGAAATGTTTCAGAAACTCTCAGCTGCTCTTTTCTGTCCAAGGACAGTCTCAATCACAGAGCTCGATCTAAAACGAGGTCAAAACACCATAAAACACCACACGACTCTACAGCCACTGAATTATGAAGACGCATGATAGATGTGTGTGAGAAACTGAATGAAATATAAATCTTCCCCTCCACTGAAGAGCCAAATCTACTGATCAAGCACTATTGATTCTGAAAGAAATGAATGAATAAACTTTAAATATTTTAAATACTGGTTAGCACTGTGGCCTCACAGCAAGAAGGTTGCTTGTTCAAGTACCGGCTTGATCAGTTGGCATTTCTGTGTGGAGTTTGCATGTTCTCTCCGTGTAGTGTGGGTTTCCTCCGGGTGCTCCGGTTTCCCCCACAGTCCAAACAAATGTGCTATACGTTTATTTCACGCGACCGCCATTTTAGAACACGAAAGCGAGGCTGCGGTGGGAAGAAAGCCGGAAGTATAGGATCAGCACTGTAAACATTGCAACAACATGCTGTGTGCTATAAACCTCCAGCTGCTGCTGTGACTTCAAAATGCAGAAATGGTGTAAACATCACTTTAATATCATTCAGTTCAGTTTCATTTAAACAATTAAAAGCATATTAGGCATCAAACAACATCACAATCTCTTTAAGAGTGATACGCTTAAGTGTCCTCCTAGATTCAGTCCAGGGCAGCAGGTAAACACCGTGGGGACGCTTCCCTGCTTCAGCCTATGTAACCCGGTGAGTGATAAAACACTGCAGTCCTCTGTAGCACATCTTCGTGTTGTCTTTAACAGTGTTGTCCCGGTACTGAAGTTTTAAAAACGTCACTTTCCCGCTAATATTTACGCACCGCTGAGCGCGCTCATAAACACCGCTGATTTGCCGTAATATTCACCAGTGCTCAGCAGAATGAAAACACACACAGACGGATATTGGAGCGTTTTAAAGCCGTGAAGATCAGCCGATTCATCAGCGGATCGCTCGTCTGTGCTTGCACTCAGTAAACAGCGGTGAGGTGAACTGATGACCTTCAAAGCCAATCAGAGTGATTTCTGTTGAGCACATGAACACAATGGCCAATCAGCGCTGTTTAAGAACTCCATGAACATTGTCTTAAATGTTAACGAGAAATTGGCGTTTTTTTATATTTCATTACGGAAATTTTGTATCGTGACTAGGGTAATATAGTTAAAGACTCAGTTCATTAACTTGAGTTTGATGAATGGCATCTAAAATGTGTGTTTGGGAAAGAAAACGCTAGCTCAGTAGTGCCATTTCCCTTAACTTAGCTGAAAATGAGGTCTGATATCCCTTTTTATTTTCACTATTCATTCAGAACGGACCTTAGGGTCACTCGGAAGGCGCTGAAATCATAAATTTGTGTCACTTTCTCTTCGCTGATAAGATATACAGCCAGCTACACAACATTCCTGTGTGACTCAGTCAATACTTCCTGGGTTTCTTCCACCGCAGCCTCGATTTCGCTGTTAATAATGGCGGCTGCGTGAAAGTCTATAGGGGAACTGATGAATTAAGTTGGCCGTAGAGTATGAGTGTGAGTGAGAATGAGTGTGTATGGGTGTTTCCCAGTACTGGATTGCAGCTGAAAGGGCATCCGCTGTGTAAAACATATGCTGGAATAGTTGGCGGTTCATTCCACTGTGGTGATTCCTGATTAATAAAGGGACTAAGCCGAAAAGAAATGAATGAATGAATGAACTGCACATTAATTCAGATGGTTTGTAATAATCTCTCTCTCTCTCTCTCTCTCTCTCTCGCTCTCTCTCTCCGTTCAGGTGTTTCTGTAAAATATTCATAAATGCAAAACAGGGCTGGAGTGAGAGTTTAAAGGCAGAATGTTTGTCACACTTATAGTGAAAGACATTGGCTGACCTCCGTGTCTCAGTACGGTTCATGTTTTTCCCTCTGGAATGACATTCTCAAGGAAATCCAGCATGAAATCTGTGCTTCTCCAAATCTGCCCTTCAGGAATGCTGCACACGTTCACACGTTCACACACACACACACATACACACACCAAAACCTGTCACATGTGTGTTTGTGAACACGCAGGCTGGAATTTTAAGCATGTTTATTCTGTAATTTATTGTTTTCGTGACCCTGAAGGAAACTTCTAGACGAATTTCACCTGTAGGCTTGATAAAATAATAATAAAAACCATCTGGAACAGAAAGATCAAGCTGCATTAAAAACATTATTTATATGATTTGTTGCTGAGAATAGGTTAAGGAGGATGTAAACACTTTCATAACAGAGTCAAACAGTAAAACTACAGTCAATGTCAATTAAATTGCCGCTGGACTTACTTTTTTATTTGTATTTTTTATAATAGATAAAGCTAGACATTAAAATGTATGTGCCATTTTTATGTGTTTACTATATGCACTCACCGGCCACTTTATTAGGTACACCTTACTAGTACTGGGTTGGACCCCCTTTTGCCTTCAGAACTGCCTTAATCCTTCGTGGCGTAGATTCAACAAGGTACTGGAAATATTCCTCAGAGATTTTGCTCCATATTGACATGATAGCATCACACAGTTGCTGCAGATCCATGAGATGATTGGCGCTTAATGACATGGTGCGTTGGTAGCCATCAGAAGATGGAGACACTGTGGTCATAAAGGGATGGACATGGTCAGCAACAATACTCAGGTAGGCTGTGGCGTTGACACCATGCTCAATTGGTACTAATGGACCCAAAGTGTGCCAAGTAAATCTCCCCCACACAATTACACCACCAACACTCCTTGCTTTCATGTTGTTGATGCCAAATTCTGAGCCGAGCATCCGAATGTGGCAGCAGAAATGGAGACTCATCAGACCAGGCAACGTTTCTCCAATCTTCTCTTGTCCAGTTTTGGTGAGCCTGTGTGAATTGTAGCCTCAGTTTCCTGTTCTTAGCTGACAGGAGTGGCACCCGGTGTGGTTTTCTGCTGCTGTAGCACGTCCACCTCAAGGTTGGACGTGTTGTGTGTTCAGAGATGCTCTTCTGCAGACCTCAGTTGTAACGAGTGCTTATTTGAGTTACTGTTGCCTTTCTATCAGCTGGAACCAGTCTGGCCATTCTCCTCTGACCTCTGGCGCCCACAGAACTGCCGCTCACTGGATATTTCCTCTTTGTCAGACCATTCTCTGTAAACCCTAGAGATGGTTGTGCGTGAAAATCCCAGTAGATCAGCAGTTTCTGAAATACTCAGAGCAGCCCATCTGGCACCAACAACCATGCCACGTTCAAAGTCACTTAAATCCCCTTTCTTCCCCATTCTGGTGCTCGCTTTGACCTGCAGCAGATCGTCTTGACCATGTCTACATGCCTAAATGCATTGAGCTGCTGCCATGTGATTGGCTGATAAGAAATTTGTGTTAACGAGTGGTTGGGCAGGTGTACCTAATAAAGTGGCCGGTGAGTGTATACAGTATATATATATCTTTATTTGTATGAAAGGAAAAAAAAGCTACAGATTGAAATATTGATGTAGGTTCTAAACATTTGCTATACATTTTATATACAGTGCTTGTCATTTTATATGTGCATAAATAAATATCAGTTTAAATTCTGACCTTCCCTATTGTATAAAAATAAAAAAAAATAATAAAAACAATAGATTTGTTACTGGAAAGACATACATTTTAAGAAATATAGTCACTTTCATAACACACTAAAATACAATAAAATTAAACCTAACCCCTAAAATTGGCACAACTTTTTATTTTTTTGCAAGAATGGAAAAGATTAAAGACTGAAATGAATGTGCTATTTTTAAGTATTTACCATATATTTCCCTTTATATGTACATTAATAAAAATGTGAGTCTTTCATTACTATATTTAAGTTTAAAAACATCTAATTTATTTGTTTTGTTGCTGAGACGACATACATTTTAAGAAATCTTTGTATTTTATTATTGAGTTAAAACTCTCCAAATTTAAATAGTATTCAATATTTAAAAATTTGTAATAATTCTGAGTTTCATTTTAATATTGTTAACATTTTTACAAGCTTATATTATAATAATGTCGATTTAATATGAATAATCCTAACAGGATTAAATTAAAACCACAAAACAACCGGTGTATACATTTAATAGTTCCACTCATCCATACCTATAAATAAAACAAACAGAGCTCTGCTGAGACACAGCTTCACTTGTTATGCACCAAAAATACGTGTCAAATCACACTAAATATTTCACCTGACAGTAAACAATGCCTTCCATCTGTGCCCATCGCTGATAACAGAAATGAATATTAGCGGTAGATGAAACAGATCTGAGGTCAGCTCTTGCTTTCCAGCCAAACCTCATTTGTTTCTGTCTAGCGATGAACAATTAACGTGTGACGCGTTCAGACGATCAATGAGCTCAATGCTGATGCATAAAACACCTCTGATGCTGGAGCCACAGGCTGAACATCAAGCTGACCATTAAAATAGATTGCTTTTATGAGCTGCGGAAAATATATGTGACCCTGGAGCACAAAACCTGTCTTACACCCTTGTCCTAATGAATAACACGACACGACAAAGTTCCAGCGACAAGCAATATGTCTGTCTGCACCAAACATGACACGACAGAAACATTTAAATACCAGCCACTGTACTGGATATGGACCAATCATAGACCAAAGAGACATGAAGACAGCATTTACAGTACACTATAAAAAGCAATTAGACTGATTTACTTTTAAAAATGTGAGTAAACCCATTGCTTTTATAGCGATTATTTGACTTTATACTTTAAAGGGCACCTATGGTGAAAAATCTACTTTTTAAGCTGTTTGGACAGACATATGTGTAGGTATAGTGTATAGACCGTCATATTGGGGTGATATAAACACACTCAGTCCTTTTTTTTCAATTTAACAACATATAAACGGTGGACCAATTGGAGCGGTTTTGAGATCGACCGCAACTTGGCGTAGAAGTGCGGTCCCCCCGCCCACCAATATTGATTGACAGGTGCGCATTAGCATATCCTAAGTATGTTGTTTCACGTCCGCCATTTTCAGCGTGTGAGTCAAAGCGACGTCACCAAAGAAACACCCTTGCTCTATTTTTAGATCATGTAAGGCTCATTGGGCTCAACATTCACCAAGTTATCGCTCTCCTCGCTGCCAGTGTTTGTGAGTTTTGGTGTGTTTGCATACATGTGTACTTTTCATTGCGTCTTCCTTAAACTTCAGCGGTTTGCATTCCCGCGGTCACAGAAGCTCCCTGTCATCTTAACTAGGTGCAGCTGGAAAGTGTGAGCACGTTGTCTCACGTGCGCGTCCCTCCATTGGAAATAACGAACTAACGATGCGCAGCACCATGCATTTCACGGTGTCGCGGATGAAAGTGAGGACCGGAGGGTTCGCTCACTATTCTGCCGCCTAGGTCGCCTCTATGGACGCGCTGGCCCTGCTCAGGACACTTCATATTTCTGCCGTGCCACAGAGCGTTATCTGAATAGTTTCATTTTAAATAACATGCAAATGTGCGCGTCTGGTGTGCCGTGTCGTGGCTCTGAGCGGCGCATCCGGTGTATGACGCCCTTTAGTTATAGCCTCAAGCAGGTCGTACACCAGAAGCGCCGCTCGGCGACAAGCAGCGTCTCGTCACACAGCGGCATGCATTTCTGAAATCTAAACATAAGTTTCTATCAGGTGACACACACCGGCGCCGCAAGTGTGCGATACTACTGTCATGTGCGG
Organism: Danio kyathit; assembly: GCA_903798195.1. NCBI lineage: Eukaryota > Metazoa > Chordata > Actinopteri > Cypriniformes > Danionidae > Danio > Danio kyathit. Next base: position 1,233,728 of record LR812532.1, read on the forward strand.
GCTGTGTCGCGGTGCATCCGGTGTGTGATGCTCTTCAGTCAAAGTTAATTCAGTGTGCTTGGTTATTAGTCTCGGTGTACAAGCTCGGAGCTTTAAACTAGCACACAGTTGGCTGTAAAACTACACAAAGACACAAATGATTTTGTCGTCTCTGCTTGGTCTGTGTCCGAGTCGTACATGTACAGCTGAATGCTGGTCCTCTCACTCATGTTGCTTCTCTATGTCTGCCTGTCTGTTGCCATACACAAAGCGGGGGAGCTCTTGGCTCCACCCCTTGTTAAGTTGGGCGGGAAGTCGAAACTAATTTTCATGTGAAGCAACACGCCCCTAAAACAGCGAGCTGTGTACACGCCCCCAAAATGGCACTTTTTAACACATCATAATAAACAAATCTGAATTGTGTTTTGAACTGAACCTAAACTGGCACACTCAGAAGAGCCATAATATTAATATGACATCTTAAAAAAGGGGTAAAATAGGTGCCCTTTAAAATGTGAGTAAACTAATTGGTTTTATAGCGATTAGTTGATTTTATACTTTAAAAAAATGAGTAAACCCATTGGTTTTATAGCCATCAGTTGACTTTATACTTACTGTAGAATGTGAGTAAACCCATTGCCTGAAAATCTAGAAATGAATCATGAAGTCATGAAGAAAAATGAAGTCAACTTAACTGATCTAAGTTACAATGGACTTATTTTTTAAAGTAAAGGCAACTCAGTTTTTATAGTAGCATAACTAAACACTTTTTACAGTGCATTTAAACCTAGATTAAAGGATTCGTCCATCAAAAAGCTGAACCTTTCCTGAAGAAATGATCAAAACCTCTTGATTTCCAGCATCCCTCGAGTGCAAGAGACGCTTAAAAGAGACAGTAAATGTTAACATGCCAGAAATTAAAGAGATGCTTGACTTCTTCCCCCTGGCCGCTCTGGCGGTCAGCCAACACTAGAGGATGTGGAGACGTGGGAGACTTTCATTTGTGTTTGTTCTGGCAGATGAATGAGCTGCCGCTGTGTTTCTGCTTCACAGCAGTGCTGGAGAAAGTGCAAATCAAAAAACACCAGGACTGAGAAACCATCCGCTGCTCAACACAATGTTCAACACACTACAGGACACCAGGACTCCTGCAAACTCCACAAAAACTCAAAACGACACTCAGAAAGAGAGAAGAAAACAGATCAAATACACAGGAGAACACACGTACAGACACACACACACTCCCGCAGAATATTAAAGAGCAGCAAACACACTACAAACCTATAGAACATTATAGTAAACACTAGTGTGTTTGAACCATACTATAGAAAAGCACTTGAATTAATCTGTTGTGGAAATTCTACAGATGCTATGGTAACACAAAAACTATAGCAACTGGTCTATTGTGGTGATCGTACAGTTGCTATGGTAATGGAGCAACTACAGTAATTGATCTGTTGTGGTGATTCTACAGTTGCTATGGTAGCACAACTGCTATAGTAATTAATATGTCGTGGTGATTCTAAGGTTGCTATGGAAATGCAACAACTATAGTAATTGATCTGTTGTGGTAATTCTAACGTTGCTATGGTAACGTAACAACTCTAGTAATTGATCTGTCGTGGTGATTCTAAAGTTGCTATGGTAACGTGACAACTATAGTAATTGATCTGTCGTGGTGATTCTAAGGTTGCTATGGAAATGCAACAACTATAGTAATTGATCTGTTGTGGTAATTCTAAAGTTGCTATGGTAACGTAACAACTCTAGTAATTGATCTGTCGTGGTGATTCTAAAGTTGCTATGGTAACGTAACAACTCTAGTAATTGATCTGTCGTGGTGATTCTAAAGTTGCTATGGTAACACAACAACTATAGTAATTGATCTGTCGTGGTGATTCTACAGCAGCTATGGTAACACAACTACTATAGTAATTGATCTGTTGTGGTGATTCTACAGCAGCTATGGTAACACAACTACTATAGTAATTGATCTGTTGTGGTGATTCTACAGCAGCTATGGTAACACAACTACTATAGTAATTGATCTGTTGTGGTGATTCTACAGTTGCTATGGTAACGCAACAACCATAGTAATTGATCCGTTGTGGCGATTCTACAGTTGCTATGGTAACGCAACAACTATAGTAATATAAACAAATGAACCAAACTATAGCGTATATTATTCTACAATTTACCACAGTTTATGTAGTAAAAACTAAAGTATACTACATTATTTATCACAGTTTTTCTGTTAACTGTTGTCAATATTACAGTATGCTGAAGCATCCATTAACAAAGAGTAGCAGATACAATGATATATACAGTGTAGTGTAGAACAGCATTCTGTTGAATAAACAGACGAGCAGAAACTCATGTTTCCATCTTGTAAACGTCTTTCACTCTGAAGGCTGATTTCATTCACACAGGTGATTCTGACTCATATAAACAGCTTATTTTACCTTATTCTGGATAATCACACTGATGCCGGCGCTGTGTTAAAACACTGCTGTGACACTGCTGAATCCTAGGAACAAACACACACAAATAAACACACTTGTGTTCGCAAACACACAAATAAACACACTTGTGTTTGCAAACACACAAATAAACACACTTGTGTTCGCAAACACACAAATAAACACACTTGTTGTGTTTGCAAACACACACAAATAAACACACTTGTTGTGTTTGCAAACACACACAAATAAACACACTTGTGTTTGCAAACACACAAATAAACACACTTGTGTTTGCAAACACACAAATAAACACACTTGTGTTTGCAAACACACACAAATAAACACACTTGTGTTTGCAAACACACACAAATAAACACACTTGTGTTTGCAAACACACAAATAAACACACTTGTGTTTGCAAACTCACAAATAAACACACTTGTTATGTTTGCAAACACACAAATAAACACACTTGTGTTTGCAAACTCACAAATAAACACACTTGTTATGTTTGCAAACTCACAAATAAACACACTTGTTATGTTTGCAAACACACAAATAAACACACTTGTTATGTTTGCAAACTCACAAATAAACACACTTGCATTTACAAACACACACAAATAAACACACTTGTGTTTGCAAACACACAAATAAACACACTTGTTATGTTTGCAAACTCACAAATAAACACACTTGTTATGTTTGCAAACACACAAATAAACACACTTGTTATGTTTGCAAACTCACAAATAAACACACTTGTTATGTTTGCAAACACACAAATAAACACACTTGTTATGTTTGCAAACTCACAAATAAACACACTTGTTATGTTTGCAAACTCACAAATAAACACACTTGTTATGTTTGCAAACTCACAAATAAACACACTTGTTATGTTTGCAAACTCACAAATAAACACACTTGTTATGTTTGCAAACTCACAAATAAACACACTTGTTATGTTTGCAAACTCACAAATAAACACACTTGTTATGTTTGCAAACTCACAAATAAACACACTTGTTATGTTTGCAAACACACAAATAAACACACTTGTTATGTTTGCAAACACACAAATAAACACACTTGCATTTACAAACACACACAAATAAACACACTTGTGTTTGCAAACACACAAATAAACACACTTGTTATGTTTGCAAACACACAAATAAACACACTTGTTATGTTTGCAAACACACAAATAAACACACTTGCATTTACAAACACACACAAATAAACACACTTGTGTTTGCAAACACACAAATAAACACACTTGTTATGTTTGCAAACACACAAATAAACACACTTGTTATGTTTGCAAACACACAAATAAACACACTTGTTATGTTTGCAAACACACAAATAAACACACTTGTTATGTTTGCAAACACACAAATAAACACACTTGTTGTGTTTGCAAACACACAAATAAACACACTTGTTGTGTTTGCAAACACACACAAATAAACACTTGTTATGTTTGCAAACACACAATTAAACACACTTGTGTTTGCAAACACACAATTAAACACACCTGTGTTTGCAAACACACAATTAAACACACCTGTGTTTGCAAACACACAAATAAACACACGTGTTGTGTTTGCAAACACACACAAATAAACACACTTGTTGTGTTTGCAAACACACATAAATAAACACTTGTTATGTTTGCAAAAGCACAAATAAACACACTTGTGTTTGCAAACACACAAATAAACACACTTGTTGTGTTTGCAAACACACAAATAAACACACTTGTGTTTGCAAACACACAAATAAACACACTTGTTGTGTTTGCAAACACACAAATAAACACACTTGTGTTTGCAAACACACAAATAAACACACTTGTGTTTGCAAACACAGACAAATAAACACACTTGCGTTTGCAAACACACAAATAAACACTTGCGTTTGCAAACACACAAATAAACACACTTGTTGTGTTTGCAAACACACACAAATAAACACACTTGTTGTGTTTGCAAACACACACAAATAAACACTTGTTATGTTTGCAAAAGCACAAATAAACACACTTGTGTTTGCAAACACACAAATAAACACACTTGTGTTTGCAAACACACAAATAAACACACTTGTTATGTTTGCAAACACACAAATAAACACACTTGTGTTTGCAAACACACAAATAAACACACTTGTTGTGTTTGCAAACACACAAATAAACACACTTGTGTTTGCAAACACACAAATAAACACACTTGTTATGTTTGCAAACACACAAATAAACACACTTGTGTTTGCAAACACAGACAAATAAACACACTTGCGTTTGCAAACACACAAATAAACACTTGCGTTTGCAAACACACAAATAAACACACTTGTTATGTTTGCAAACACACAAATAAACACACTTGTGTTTGCAAACACACAAATAAACACACTTGTTGTGTTTGCAAACACACAAATAAACACACTTGCGTTTGCAAACACACAAATAAACACACTTGTTATGTTTGCAAACACACAAATAAACACACTTGTGTTTGCAAACACACAAATAAACACACTTGCGTTTGCAAACACACAAATAAACACACTTGTGCTTGCAAACACACAAATAAACACACTTGTGTTTGCAAACACACAAATAAACACACTTGCGTTTGCAAACACACAAATAAACACACTTGTGCTTGCAAACACACAAATAAACACACTTGTGCTTGCAAACACACAAATAAACACACTTGCGTTTGCAAACACACAAATAAACACACTTGTGCTTGCAAACACACAAATAAACACACTTGTGCTTGCAAACACAGACAAATGAACACAGAGAAGTTCTGATGATTCTGTTATTACTGTTGCACTATAAATACAAGGTTAGTAAACCCCCTCTGGAACACAGTGTTCAGTCTGTCCTGAGTGTTTATTGGCTTTAAGCTGAAAAACTTTTCATCTCAAGACTAAAAAAAGAGGAATTACAGTGTGAAGGACATGCAGCTCATACTGAAAACACTGCTAAACACTGATGCTCCTGCTCTCTCTCTGTGTGTTTGCAGAAATATCCAAACATTCTTTAGCCATTCATTTAGGATGCTAAATGTCTTGAGTTTGTTTTGACATACTGTAATAATATGCAATCGGACACTCACTGTTTGCTGATGCTGATGTAGATAAAAGCTTATAATGCTGTAAATAATGACACAGACTGATTTATACACAGACCAATTAACAGAAAATGTGCAGGTTTTTGAACCATAATTTACAGCCCCAAACACAGACAATACATCACTTCAAACTAAATGTCAA